>CAVNYN010235880.1:0-12417 GCA_963692815.1 Nyctanthes arbor-tristis
AAAAAAAAAAAAAAAAAAAAAAAAGGAAGGTCTTAGTAGCAAATAAAATAAAAAAAAAAAAAAAACTTAGTAAAGGTATAAGAAGGCTATTTAAATATCACTATTATACTGCATGGGCCTTGGCATACTAAAAGATTATAATTACTATCACTAATCATCACTAATCATCACTCTATGTATAAAGAGTATCTCCAACTGCCTCTCTAATTTAAAATAGCATATCCTTATTTTAGAGAACATATTTGAATTTAGAGAGCAAAAAATTGGCCCTTCTCCAACAAATTCTTTATTTTGTGCCTCTTTATTTTATTATTTTATATTTTTAGATATTAATACCCAGTAGATTCAATTGTTTTTTTATTTTTTTTGGGTGAAACCAATTGAAAGTTGGAGTCATTACACCATAGGGAGTGGATTTGACTCTCCAAATTTGGAGAGCCAAACCAAACTCTCTATCTTGCAAAGTTAATTTAAAGAATCTCATGGGACTTGTTTTTAAGATTTTCTTTCTAAAATAGAGATATGGCGCCTTATCGTTTCTCTTCATAAGGGAGTGTGAAAAGTTTTCTACCAAGAGAAGGGTTGGCTCTCCGATTGCAATTCAATCTGGGGATTTTAAGCTTGATCTGCTAACTTGGAAAATTGAAACTGAAGGCTTATTTAACGGTGTTATTCGACACATTACATTTTCCAACCTTTACATAAGAATTTTTTGTCAGCAGTAACAGACGAAAATAAATTGGCCTGGTGATGGATGGGAAGTATTTTGTAAAGATAAGTGATCAAATAATAATACTGAGTATCGTCTAGTAATTACTAGTTTATTAATTTACTTGCTTTTGGTCAATAAACAAATTAGGTCAATAAAGAATAATTCTATTTGGACAAAAAAAAATAATAAAGAGTTAGACAAAATAGACATATTGCTCATGTGGTTGTCATTGATTTAAAAGTAATGTGATATATTAAAAAGTAGGATCATATCATGTGTCAATTCTACTTAACTTTTTGTATCTACTTTTGTTCAAGTAGCATAACTCAATAAATTATTTTACAGCATGTGGCGCCCTTTACATTGTTGAGTTGTTGAGCAACATTTTGTAAAATATATATATGGATGAATGAGTTAAGATTATGTCGAGAAAACAAATTAAAAAGTTGGATCCGAGTTCATTCTTTCATTTTTGTTACTGATTAGTGAAATTTTATTTTATTATATATCAGAAGTTTTAAATTCCCCCTACTTTCTTCTATTATTATGTATTACTATTACATTATTTTTTTAAGTAAAGACCACCAGCATGGTTGATTTTATTAATAATGAAAACAGGAAATAAAAAAGGAGGGGGGCTAGGCCTGACAGGGTCACTGCAAGAGAAAAAATAACAAAAGAAACTCTAACATGGAGAGTCGATGAAATACAAGAAAAAGAGAGTAAACTGATCTAATTACAGAGAATAACCACCTCTTTGCTTCTTTCTCTGAGTGAAATATCAGTGACCGATCTCATCTGTAAAGTCTGCGGACGAGTGAAGCACTGCAACCTGCTCAAGCGAAATTACGACCATAGACTGGAGGGCACAGGGAAGGGCAAAAGTTCGTGTCTGTGCACTCATTAATATCTATGGATCTTATTATTATATTATTTACATGTCAAATTCTTGAGGATTTATTACGCTGCATGCAGTGAATATATATTATACGAAAATTGTAATAAATGTTACAGTAATTACATGGTAATTAAACAATAAACTTGTCTACTTCTATATGATTGCTTGTTTTTCACTCACGCGTTACATGGGAAAAAATGATTTGAAAGTGATTAAAAATATGTCAACCAAAATACCATAAAAAAGAGAGATTAACCGAAAAAATCTATAAATTAAAACAAAAACGATGAATAATGAATATAAAGTACTGATAAACAAATTAACATATAAGGATTAACAATACAATACGATAAATCTCAGTATATTTTAATTTAATTGTTGAATCGTTTAACTTCCCAAAAATAGAATTTGAAAAGCACAATACTAAATAAAGTCGAAGTACATTTTTTGATAGATGTTTAAGTTTTCAAATTTCCGTATCTCTTTGCTCTAATGATTTTGTCTAAATAAAATGTTATTTATTTTCTAACAATTCTAATGTTGTCATGATCAATATTGGTTGAGATTCTCTTATTAATATATGTAATATCAACAATCTAAATTGAAGTTAGGTCAGACTGAAAATTTAGCGAAAATGCGAAATTACTCAAAGAATGAATAGCCAACTGTTTAAATAGATGTCCTAATCAACATACCGAATCCAAAAAAAGGATCGACAAACAGGTGCAAAACACAACTATCGACCCAAAATAAAATAGAAAAGACCAAAAAAAAAAAAAAGAAAAAGAAAAACGTAGTGGATGAATTCAAACATCTATAATCCATCGTTAACAGTGACAAAGCTATTGGTTCAATCCGTCTTGTTGAACTACCCCCAACAAATTTAATAAATTTAGGGAAGTAATTTTTTTCCTTTAGAACAGTAATTGTTATTTAATATTTATTTTAACTTTTACAACAAAAATATTCACTTTCTGTTAATATATATTAGTATGCAAGTGATTATTGACAATTTGGATGTGGAAGCCAAATTTAATGAAAAATAGATCTCTTCTTATGTAATGCAATAGAATTTATTACTAGTATACCCTTATGCAGTGGATGCCAACTGATTGAAGTGTCGGAAGAAAAAGCGAACGTGAGAAGGTTGGAATGGAAGAGAAGAGTGGAGGAAGAAGGTGAGGATGGATAGACAATCATCTGCGGTTTTTTTGGGCCAGTGGAGGATAAAGCTTCCCTTCGGTCGGCAATTCTTATTATTTTATAATTTCATTTCTAGCAAGAGTTTATTTTCAGGGAAAAGCCAATTATTTTGAATTGGAAAGTTAAGATTTATTTTTCTATTTAAATAGAGAAAGATAGGATCCTGTCGAGCTGGCTTCTTTTTTTCAAATTAACAAAAACTTGGACATTAGTCTTTAATTGTATATATCTATCCAACAATTGATAATTAATTCGTGCATGAATTAATGTCCATAATGTTTTTTTCCATTCTCGTTGATCATGCTTCCAATTTGTATGACTGCATTAGGGAAAATGGTAATCAAGCAGGTCATATTGTAGGTCGGGTGCCATATCATATTATGCTAAATCGATATTACATGTTATTAGGAACACCTGAGGTGATGTACTAATAGTCTAATCCACAAAATTATGGCAACCTGAAGTTGCGAACTACACAAAATGAGATTTGCACGGCAACACCAAAGTCGTTGCCATAGAGCTTGATTCTATTTCTATATATAGTAGCGGCATTTATATATCTCACTGTCATAGGCTCCAAAAGCTATAGTAGAAACTTTTATCGCGGCTGTATATATGTCATTGGAAAAATACTATATGTCCCACAACTCGCCTGCCTGCGAAATTGCCGGAACTAGCAAATCGTCAAAAATGCACTTCACTTTAATGGTAATTACAAACCATACCAACCCCCATCCAAATGGATATGCTTGAATTTTCCCCATTTAGGTTTTCTTAGTTGGCATCTATATGTTGTCAATTGTCAGTGTAATGGAGGGAAGTTTAGAAGTGTAATGGATGCTCTTGCTTGAAAGTTGTCTTTATTACCATCGTATAGGAAGTTAGGGCTTGGAGTATGATACTAGGACGATAAAATAGTTGATAAATGATGTTCAACTTAAATAGTTGGAGAAAAATATTTGAAAATTTATTAGCAACAATTGGTAAGGGTAAAGTATCAAAAGTAAGGGCAATGTTTATTCACTATAAGCTACTAAAATAGGAGATTTAGTAACTTCCATTACTATATATAGATATCGAAAACCTTAAAACGGGAAGCAAGTTAATTTGTATTGTAAGTGTAAGAAATATGCCAAACCGGAGGATCTTGTTTGGTTTTGAATGTGTGGTGTAGAAGTGGAGAAGGATTCTAGGGAAATTGGAAATGAGAGGATACTGGTTGGTATAAATTGAAATTTGACAACTTGTTGATAAGCACTAAATAACGACATTCAAATAGCTGTTTTGAAACCTAGATACAAGGCCTCCATAATCTTCCTCAAATCATCTCACTACCTTCCCTAAGAATTCTATTGCAGGCATTTATTTTGTTTGAACTTTCATTATCCTATTCAAATCCAAGTAGAGAATGTAATATCCCAACTATGAGTTATTTGCTTTGATACCACTTATAAGGCCCCGGCAGTGAGCTGCTCTTTCTCGCTTCTCCTTGCACGGATTTAGATGTGGTGATTATTAATGTGTATTATTTTTCATTTTAGAACTGTCAAAGTTTATGGCTTAACCCATTTTATATTTACAATTGAAGTCTGCATTAAATTCACGTCATAGAGATTCAGTGTTCATCCAAGAGTTAGCAAAGATCCTGTTTAATGTCCATTATTGTCCATCATCCAATCTCAATGGTTAGCAGTGACGAGGTGGCCATTTCCCATAGATCCTAAACATGGGCATGTAGACACCCGTGTCCAAGGTTTCCTGAGAACTCGATTCACATAGTTTCCAAACACTTAAATTTTGGAAAACATGGAAAAGAATGAAGATAGAATATTCAGTAAAAAATCTTTACACATGCAAGTTTTTTTTAAAAAAAAAATGAGGTTGGGCCTGAATTACATCATAGACCTATCTTACTCCGAGCGCTCAATATAACTGGTTCGGTTATAACATGACATGAGGTTTGATTATGGGACACCTAGGTGTCTCACCAAACCATAACTGATTCTGAAGATTTGATCATAGACTACCTTCGTAGTCTCCCACAACCTTAAAAAAATGTCTTGGCACATAACGAACAATATTTTGTTCTGAAACTGATGGGGAAGATCTAGATATAATTCATTTTTTGAAAAATGCACGTGTGCTTTGATTGCTATGTATAACATGAACTGAATCACATAATTTACATAATATAACATAACTTATCTCATCATGGTTTATCATGAATAATACTTGACATTAGATTATTTCTTGAATAATAACAACATCATCATATGTTACCACATGTGAATTTGCTCACATAATAGCACCATCACATCATGAATCAAAGAACATATAACACTTGGATATTTCTCAGATATTTCTTACAAGCATATTCAAATAACACATATAGAATGGTGTAAAGATCACTCACATTAAATCCCTAATCAGGATTATTAAGTTCTTCTTTCCTTGCTGCTTCGTTCTTTAGCACATCATGTTTTCGAATTTTCCCTTATCTTCTTAAATTTGAATGTGTGTAAAGAGGATATATTATTTAACTAGAATTATGTATTATTTCCTTTATCGGTGGATAACTTACACTCTTTATGCATTTGGTGTGTTTTGGTGTGTGGATATAGAATTTTCTCGTGTAAGGAATATAATTAAGAGTTAGGGAGCCAAAGTGTCTATAGGTTAAAGTACAAAGGACCAATAATTAATTTGTCAAAAGAAAAAGAGAGATAGAGAGGAAGGGAGATGGACGGTTGGTGGGTGCAAGGAAGAATATGAATAATCAAACTTATTTATAGTCACAACTCCCCAATTCCTTCTTGACAATTGGCAAGCTCCAATTTCATGCCCCAAAGCCCAATCAAAATCTTCCAAATTTCTTTCCTATTTCTTCACATGGTTATTTGTTGTTCTCTTACATGGTTGCCACTTGGCAACCATGTATTAATTCTATTATATATATATATATATTTTTTTTTTCTTTTTCTTTTGTTTTTTTATCGACTCATTTTTCAACTTAACTTTAAAAAGTCAAACGAAGTCAAAATAATGAATCCTTAATGTCTATACGATATTCTTACAGAGTACTATATAATAGAATTTTCAAAACTCTAAAATCGATAATGACATGAAAAGCTAAAATATTCTAAAATGAACGACTAAAGTCATCTATAAAAATATTAACGTATTTTGTATTTATTCATTCTCTTTTAGTCATTCTTCTCAACAATAAAAGTCATAATACAACACGTGGCTCTTCCGATCTCATTACAGAAAAAGCCAGATATAACAAACGGATTATAGGAAAACTCCATTTACCATTATCACAAAATGGATTATGCCATATGTGATCTTCTGCTTGCTTGTTCTGGTGGTCAGAGGAGGTAGAGCCGTCACCTTATTTAGATCTAAATGAGAGAGAAAGGGGGGATGGTACTAGGGAGCAACGAAATTTTACAGATTTTCTTGAAAATAAAGACCACAGATCCCATTCCAAACCCATCATCCTTGTCCAAAAATAAAGAAAAATGAATGTTAGGTTTGAATAGTGTAGATTTCTTGTGCCCTGATCAGTGATGTGGTTTCTTTTATCTTTTTGGAGTTTTCCCCTTTTTTCCCTAGGTATCTATATAGTTTTTCAGATTAAAGAGAAAAAATCCCAGCTTAAAAGATTTAATATATTAAGGAAGATAAACCCAAATAGCACCGATTGGCTAATAATTTTCCAAGTTTACATAATATTATGTCAAAATCCAAATAGATTTTTAAGTTTCTAAGAGTTGAAACATAAACTGATTATAAGTAGAATGCTGAATTTACAGGTTTAGGGTTCATATAACCTTGCAGAAGAGGAAATATTTCTATTTCCACACTTGAACACACAAAACTTCACTTACTGAGACAATCTTGTGAGTTGCTGAGTATTTATCAATGTTGAAATTTAACTCTGGTGTCCATATAGTTTTCTATTTATAGTTTCTAGCTGTCCCAACAAATTTCAAGTGTCTGCAAAGTACTAAACCAAGTAAATATGATATAAGAAATGAGAAATACAATGTTTAATAGGAATATTGGTCGGGATCTTAACCTTTTATAAAGTTGAGGTGGAAGCCTAAAAACCACATTAACACTCTTATGGTGGTTTTTTTGAAAAAATGCTTAATATGTAGGAACAAAAATTTTACTTGTGAAAACTATAAACAACTAGAGTACTTTCAAAGGGAGACCAAATAATAATAATAATAATAATAATAATAATAATAATAATAATAATAATAATAATAATAATAATAATAATAATAATAATAATAATAAAAGGACACATTTCTATACAATGGGTGAAACATACATGAGTAAACTTATTTTCACTAGAGTGCAAGTGATGTACCCAATTTTGGCCTGCCACAATTGACCATATACATACACACTTTTCACTAACAAAAGTCAAAGTTCATATGAATCCCGCTGTTCTCCTAACGCGGTCAAGCGAACATCTTTGGCATGTCCCTAAATAACAAATTCAAATTAAGGGTTGTGTCTGTCAAATATATCAAAGAGAATTTCTTGGATGAAAAAATTATGAGACTACATATATTTTTGTCACCGTTTATAATTTGAAAATTAAATAGTATGGTAGAAACTACCAAAATTTGCTTAGTTTATATCAATTCCAATATTATAGACTAAACAATCGTTTTCTTATACTATTGCCAATCTCAACATCAATTATGTTGATTACATTTTATGTGATAGTAGCAAGATTTCTCCATATCAAGCACGGACAAAGCTACACTACAATATAATAGACAAGGAGGGATGCACCTTGGTTTGTTCAAAAAGCGACGTGCAAAGAAAAGATGGTGGTATTTTTGAAAATTTCGTCAAATCAATACACGTCGGTTTAAACTAGAAATCGACATGTATTGACTTTAGGCGTTGGTTGTTGAACTCCAACTAATTCCTATTCTTCACATGGTAAACAATACACGTCAGTTCCTCAAGGAACCAACGTTTACTATTTAGATCTCAAAACTTTAAAATAGCTCGTCTACATCCCTAACTCAGATCCCCAATTCATTTTCTCCTTCTGCTAAAATCTTATTGAGGTAATTCAATCCAATGACGGTACAGCCATTTCCGGCGTCTTGAAGTCCACGATTTCCACCGCGCCATTTCGAAGTTAATCTGCCAGTAAAATCGGCCCCTCTTTCTTTTTGACTCATTGACTTTGTTCATCATCTTCTACATTCAATTATTCTTTTGATTTCTTTCTTATTTTTTGATATTTTGCTTGATCTCTTAGCATTTCAGAATAAGACATTCAACAATTTGAGGAGTTGCTTGACAACACGAAGAGAGTAAAACGGGAAGATATGGATTTGGATTTCTGGGTTGTCTTTCTTTATAATTGTGTCATCTGTTGGTGTAACTAATTAGTGGGATTTGATTGTTCGTATTGTAGATGGGTACTGAATTCGGTTTCATTAATTTTCATTCATTTGAATTTTAGATCTGAAATTAAAGAAGAATACACTTTTTTTTATATGTGGTTGTGCATTTGTTGTTTTCTTTCCCAGAGACAACTGGCAATAGCTATTGCTGGTGGTCAAAACTAATTAAAAAAACGACGCCTAGAGTGCACCTAAGGCGTTGCCAAAAAACCGACGATTGTATCCTTACTATGTGTGTCGCAACTAATAGCATCGTCTACAAGACCGACATGCATTCCTCAATACAAGTGACGCTTAAAGTGCTATTTTGTAATAGTACTACAGGGTAGCTCGACTGAGTTCTAGCTCAATCCGCCCCATGTCCAATAGCTATAAGGTAGAAGCCCAAAATGGATGATATTTGATTCAACTCTTGCCAAAATCACATCCTAATTTCTTGAAAATAATCAGAAACTTTTATCAATAAATAACCTTTCATGAACTCTGATTTCCCCTAATTTTTGGATAAAAAATGGAGTTTTTGACGAAGGAGATTTAGGTTCTGTGACGAACAAAGGAATTGAGGAAGGAGAAGACTAGTATACTACACACGTTCCAATTCCCAATGAAATAGTCTTCTCTTTGACCATTGGGTCATACATGTCACTCCTCATTATTTTTTGAGAATTTTACATATAATTATATAGTGAAAAGCTTTGACATTCTGTCAAATATTATCTTCGTTCTTTTATTTTTCGTTGCTCGGTAAATTCCTTAAACAACAGTCCAGGGGCGTAATCGAGAAATTTGCCTTAATGCCTAGTAGGTTATACACTCACATCTTTTGTGTATCCCAGACATCCATTATGAACTATTTGGTAAATTGAAGCTGAAAAATGAGAAACGTATTTGGTAGATGAGGATTATAGGGAGACAAGAAATTAGTGTGAGAAGTGAGGATGAAAGAGGATATGTGTGTGTGTATAGAGTACATTTAATTCAATAAAATCCTGACCTTTACATTAAATAGGATTTGATTCTCATTCACTCGTATTCGTATTCACATAAAAACTCATTATCCTTATGTAAAATAAGAGCAATAATGTGTGGAGTTTAGTGGTAGAAATTCTCTCCAAACAAATAGTATAAATTTGTATGGTAATGGTAGGTCCCACGTGACATTTAGGTGTAATTGATTTGAGTAAATTCAAATTTGAAAAAAAAAAAAGAGAAAATAAAAGAAAATGATCAGAAATTCGACAATTGCTCTTTCTTTTTCTCTATTTAACAGATGGTGTATTTACGATTAGGGGTATTAATAGTTGAGTCATTAGATGATTTAATGTCTTCATACTAGTGTTTATTATGAGTTTTATTATGTTAAAATAATTATTTATGTTTGGTTTGGCTATTTGTTACAGGAAAGAGGAAATAATTAAAAAGGAATAAGCTCGGGCATGTTTTGCAAGAATTTTAGAGCTTGGGAACCAAGGCATTAGAATACAAAACATGAGGGACTAAACTGTGCGGCCGTGCAAAATGCTCATACGGCTGTAGAACATTGCAATGGCTCGATAGAATCAGACCCCCTATGCGTGTGGATTTGTTGATTTTCCTTGTTTCCTTAGTACTCTTTTTATGGTATAATTTGTACACGATCTTTCCTTATTCTCTTAGGTTTTTTAGACTCTATATAAAGGGATCAAGTCTTAGACATCTCTATACACAACTCCTATCCACAACTTCATATTATTTTTACTTTACATCAAAGACAAAGTTCGACAGAAGACTAACTTCGTTCTTTCTCAGGTTCAAAGGGATGTTGTTACTACCTCTTTCTTTTAATTAATCAATTACAGTAACATAGTTTCTTGGTCTTTTGTGAAATTGATTGTGTTATTCTATTCTTCACGCTTATGAATATTGATTGTTTGACTTAGTTTAGGCCTACTACGTTGAATGATTAATGGTCTATTGCTAGATTTGGGGTTTCAATCCTTAATTGTTGTTTCTCCTAATTTATGTAGCAACTAATGATTATTAATCGTTAGAGATAGCACAACATAAGTTAAATATATCAATCTTTTGAATTTATTGTTTAGATCAACTTATTTTTCTAATTCTTCATGCAATCTGTAGCGACCGGAAATTTTATAAATAAAATTTAAGTTCTCACAAAGTTTACTAAGTTAGTCGCGTTGCTACCATCTTTCCGTTTATTAGTTGTTATTGTATGATGTTGGTCACAGAATTAATTAATATCTCGTACTCGTCTAGCTTCGAATAAAATGATTTTAAAATCTAAAAGCGAAAATCCAGGTTTTGTTAATCCATTTGTGAGTCTAGAATCTTCAACACAAATCCATGTTTTAAATTAATATATGCAAATCCAAGTTTCAAAGTAATTTCGACCCTGTTAGCATGGGATGGTTTATCCACTTTGTTTAGCCGTTTGAGCCAAGTCAAATGTTCATAACCATTTTAAGCTTAGCCAAACAGCCTATAATTCTTTTCCCCAACTGCCTACGTCTTGATGAGGCAGTTTGCCTCACAGAGTTATGCATAGTTTTACATTACTTTCCCCTAATTCTCACGGTTCCATTTGATTCTCACAAAGCTTGAAATTCCTTAGCAAACTCCAATTTTTTGAAAACAAGGATCTTTTCAACAAAGCTTAACATTTAGCAAACTCAAGGAATTCTCGGTGTTTTCCCTACTTGAGTCTTCAATTAATCTGTAAGTCCCATTTCTTGCTCTTTTTTTATCCTTGCAAAGGAAATTTTACAAATGTAATTTATGTCATTCTACTGGCTGGACAAATGGGATTCACATGCACACATTTTAACTAGATTCATTACACATGCACATAGGAGCCAACAACCTTTGAAAGGGGGTTTCAAATCACCAACTTCGGGTTTTATCCAAACGTTCAAACATTCGATTTCTGTAGACCATTCAAACGCAGCAATCTTTCTTCAATGGCATTTATACATACACAATACAAAAAAACTCAACACCATTACAACTGTTCGCCCACCATCAGCCATTAACCAAGTTGGGCACAGAAAAAATGGAAACAGAGACACCGTGTAGCCGCCGCACCGCCACCGCCACCGCCACCGCCGGTCGCAGCCACCACCGCTTCCCTAGCCAAAAGCTCCACAAGCAGAAAATTTGAAACTATAAGACAGATCGGAAGAGCGTCGTGGACCACAGACCTTTGAACCCACACCATGTCGACCTCTCTATTCCTCTGTCTCGCTTGAACCCGACCGAGCCAACCCTTCAACTGAACCCAGAAACATCCATCGAACCTCTATTGTACCTCTATCCTTCGAAGCCAGACTCCAATTGACCTCTCTATGCTCAATCGAAAACCCCTGCCTTGCTCGAATTCGCGAACCCAGCTCCGTTGCCCGAACCTCGCTCCGTCGCCCGAACCTCCTCTACCAAACTACGAACTCGGCTCGAGAGATCCCTTCTCACTTGAACACATCAACGTCATCGCTGCCCCACCTCGACTTGCCATGCCCCCATTGATTGAACATCAAGCACACAACCTCACTCTTCCTCTTGTTTTTCTGTAATTTCCCTGAATTGCGAAATTTGAGATTTTAATTGAAACTAGGTTTCCTTTTTAGCCCTTACGTTTTGGTGTTGATTCGTTTAGCTCCTCATAATTTGTATTATATAAAAATCAGTCCTACAAGATTCATTTAAAGTTAATTCAGTCTCAAAATTCTATAGAGTTCTGTTTCAGTCCCCATGGTTCTGTTGATGTTTAGGTTGATCCAAAAGTTCTAATTTTAGTAGTTTGATCCTTAAAGAATAATGCTTTGTAGCACTAATGGCGCTTGACACCAGTCTAGATGGCATCCAATGTGTTATTAAATGATAAGTGGAATTAAATGAATAAATAAATGATCCACTTAATTTAACTTATCATTTAGTGCCACCTTGATATGGTGTCAAATACTAGTGGTGCTAAATAGCATTACTGATCCTTAAACTTCTAAATTTGGGTGGATCTAAGTTCTCAACTCCCAAATAATCCTTAATTGAAATAAGAATTTATCTTATTAATGGAATTTTAAGCCAAACGAATAAGGATGTCATTTTATTTAAAATGTAAAGTTTAGCAAATCCTTAAACAAACACCTTAGTTTTTGACTTGGAATTTA
>CAVNYN010235882.1:0-14807 GCA_963692815.1 Nyctanthes arbor-tristis
TCGCGGGAAATTTGTATTTGAATCAATATAAGCAATAAATGTAAAAAGACCCAGAATGTTCTTAATAAATGAAAGACTATAAATGTATTGCGGACAGAAAGAATGAGATTTGGGTGTCTAACCCTTTCTCCTTTCTGTTTACCTCTATTTATAGTGAACATTTGCTTATTTGCATATGAGTAATGATTGCATGTATATAATGTCAGACACACAAGAATGACGTAAGTGTCAAATCGATTGAGATTAATCCTTCACTTTTTAATTAATGGCTGCTTAAGCCATGCATAGGGTAGGTAACTACCATTTCGTATTTAATGCTAGAGTCCCATTAGCCATAAGTGATAAGATTTTAGTCTCACTGTTACATACAAGGGCGAGAAGACACTGCTTCTTTGAATATTCAATACAAGTGAATAATTAAATTTAACTGTAAGAATTGAAATGAAGTCAATGCATTCAACAACTAGATAACTCAACACTGAGTACCTTTAGGGTAGGATGTGGCTGAGGATCGACTAAGTGGAAGTTACTACGCGTTGATGGTTTGACGAAAGTACTTCTGGAGGTATTTCCATGCCAAGGTGTTGGAAGACAGATGCAAACTGTGACTACATCATATCAAACTGGGCCTGCACTCGCTAAGCGCCACCATCAAGCTATCCCAGTGCTGTTTTGGGACAAATGTCCCTTAGCTGGCCTTATTCTGCTTTTTCTTCTATTTTAAAAAATGAAAGACAAATATAAGTGTCTAAATTAAAGGCATGTAACTTAAATGAAAAAATTTAAAATTAATTTTTACTTACAATTTTCTCATAAACCTCCGTGGTTTTCTCCTTAGGTATGTAATAAGTTTCATCGGGTCTCTTCTTCATTCTTGCCTAAACCCAATCTAGACTGCGATCCTTAGTTAGAAGGGTCAAGCTAACTGACCCACATGACGAGGAGCCTGCCTCATCCCTACATAACTAGCAGAGCCTAAAAAGTGTGGGTGTTTATTATGCGCTTGACTCTACTTCGCCTTCTCACTTTTCTCCCAAAAGTCAATTTACAAACAGCTTTTAGTTTTTACCCAATGATGAGAAAATAATAAAAAATCTATTAAGACCAAGAACTCCGGAGTATGACGATCTTGCTTAAACTTCTCCCATATTTATGGCGTGACAAACTTATAAAGCTCACAAGAAGTTTTATATTTCTTGTGCTCCTTTTTATGTATTTTTATACCAACGAAGTCTTGAAATCTTTCCATCTCACCCCAGCCATTCTCAATACGGCCCTTTTTGCATTTTCATTCTCTATATTGAATTCGTTCTCCAAGACATCAATGTTAAGTAATGTTATAGATAAAATCAACTATTATACGATCTCGGATTAAAGCATGTAAACTGATTCAATACCTTTGATGTCTTCCCAAACAAGCTCCTTAAGGGCAGGCTCAACTGTATGCCAATTGGGACAGTTGATATGCACATAAATCCGAACCACACTCCTCACATAATTGCTTAATTGCCTACTAAATCACCTAATAGGCCTATTCTTCTCATCAAATTCAAGTTTTCTTGACGCATCATACGTCTTCTTCAACTTCTTGCAAGTGGTTGCACATCTTATCTTCTTCTTTATGTTGCTAATTGGATCATCTGTTATACTTGTGTTACTAGCCATCAAGAGCACTCACTACGTGCCTTCTTGCGTACAAATAAAAACACAAGCAAATTAGTGTTACTAAAATGACCTCAGGATAGCAACAATTCATGGTGCATATAAATAATAATGTACAAAACTACAAGTACAATGGCAAGTAGCAATCAATTTTACATATAGATAATATATTAAAATAATAAGATATTGGCACAAACAAGAGAGTTAGCAAAAGATGTATAACTTAGAATGCAAATAATCTTAGACGACGGTACTATCACGAGTGATGGTCAATCGACAGGCCTTCTCTATAATCTGAAGGCATGCAATTTGTCTCAAGGTTATCATCCCTTATATTTATATGTTGTTTATCAATAGAGAATGAGGGGTTTCGTTAAACGGATCATACTTTTTTTGTCTACCACATCATCAATGACAACTACACGTCTCTTGCCTTAAAGGATAACTGACCATTTAGGCTTAGTAGGATCAACAACACAGAAGACTTGCTCTACTTATGATGAAAGTATGAAAGGATCGTGAAGATAGCCTAACCGACCAAAGTCTACCAGAGTGAAACCTAATTTGTCAACTCGAACACGCATTGGTTTTCAACCCATATACAATGAAAAAGAGAAAACTTGAGAACCTTGTAATCAAGTTCCCAAATTTCTTCAATGACATTATAATAGGATGTTGCGGCATCCATTGGCCTTATATCTATAGCACTAGAATATTCTAATGATAGTACTACCAACGTCACTCCACTATTCTATAGCTTGCTCTCATCATCCTGACGTTTTGTGCAAAACGTATACCTATTAATGTCATATCCTTTGTAAGACTAAAATTCCAACCATTTTTTTGTTTCTATAATAGTGTTCGGCGTTTGGGACAATTGTTGGATCATTCTATCTCTTAACTATGTTATTAATGAATAATTATGTTCATTGATTAGCAACATCTCACCTTTCAATAGATTCTATCAACTTAACATATCCATGTACTCGTCCAAACATGGATGAACTACATTAAGGTGCTGCAAGATAAGGAGGTGTAATTTATCTCATATTTTGGCCTTGGGCATGATTGATTTGAATCCATTCGTGTCTTTACCTCCTAGTCGACCCTCGTTTCATGATTTAGGAATACCAATGACTTCCACAATGTCTAGGCAATCAATGCAAAATTCAATAGCCTCCTCAGTAGCATAACCGTCAATTATATTCCCTTCAGTCATCTTTTCAAAATACCCATGTATTTCTCAAATGGATACATATACCTCAAGAACATTGGACAACAAATCTTAATTTCCCTTACTGAATGAACAATTAAATGCACCATAATGTCAAAAAATGACAGTGGAAAGTACATTCAAACTGACATAGAGTGATAATAACATTGGCCTGCAAAGCATCCAACGCATCTGGATTAACGACCTTACTGCAAATTGAGTTGAAGAAGAAGTAGAGTTTAGTTATGACATGTCAAACATATTTTGATAATATACCTCGTGTTGCAATTGATAAGAACTGTTGCGTTAAGACATGATAGTTATAGGACTTCATACCAACTAATTTCAAGTCCTTCATCAACAGAAGCCTCTTGATGTTTTAGAATCTGAAAAGCATTAAGCATGCGGAGACAAATGCGTATGTTTTCCCGACTCTTATGATGCTAACTGGTCCTGTATCCTCATTTCTGCCATGTCTTTTCTAACTTTGATACCATCTTTCATCTTTGTTGGAATTATCAATAACGTTCCAATGATACTATCGTACACATTTTTCTTCACGTGCATTATATCGACACAATATCTTACATGAAGGTGCTATCACTATGATAGCTCCCAGGATATAGATATTTTCTTCCATAGATTCCTTTATGGAGGTTTAAAAGTTTAACCGAATACAACATTAACATTTCTAACTCTTTCATAAACCTCTTTTCCTATTGATGGTGAATGGGCAACTTGAGTCTTGGTTTACCCATTGAAAGCCTTTTTCTTCTTTCGATAAGGGTAGTCAGGTGGGAGAAAGCCCGATTATTCATGAACATGTTTTTCTTACAGTTATTCAACCAAAGACCAACCGTCTTATCTTTGCAAATAGGGCATGCTTTAGCTCGTTTGGTAGTATAACATGACAAGTTACCATATGTTTGAAAGTCATTTATAGTGCAAAAAATCATGTCACGTAGTGTGCAATGCATCTGACTATATACATCGAACACTGAAAAATCTTTGTTCCATAATAACCTCAAATCATTAATGAGTGGTGCGAAAATACATCAATGTCATTTCCCGACGGTTTAGGCCCCGAAATCAACAATAACAATATGATGTGCTTCTACTTCATACACAATTAAGGAGGAAGATTGTAACATACTAAAAGAACTGGCCAACTGCTATATCAACTACTCATATTACCATATGGGTTTATTCCATCTACGGATAATCTAAGCTTAAGATTCTTATCTTTGCCACCGAATTCAGGATACATCCTATTTATATTCCTCCACTGGTGAAAACCAGCTAGGTGTCTGAGTTTTCAGTCTTCGTTCGCCCCTTCAGCATATCACCGTATTTTCTTCACATCTTTTTGATTCGCAAACAATCTTTTGAATAGGCATTACTAGCAGATACTGTAACACCTTTGCTAGAGTGCCTTTCTTTTCCTCACATTTATCATGGCTATCCTTTCTTTTATACAACAACGCCCCACACTTTGGACAACTATACAAGTCTTTATACTCATGCCAGTATAAAGTACAATTATTTAGACATGTGTGTATCCTCTCAATCTCCATACCCAATGGGCACAGTAATTTTTTTGCCTGGTAGGTCAAGCTAGAAAGCTCGTTATCATCGGGAAGCATATTTCGTAAAAGTTCTAATAACCCTGTGAAACTCCTGTCACTCTACACATTCTTTACTTTCAAATTATACAATTTGAATATACTAGACTAATTTGTGAACTTATTACACCTAAGAAACAAAGGCTTTTAGAATCGATGAACATGCCGTCGAAAATGTATGGAGCCTCAATGAAATCAACTCGTATATCATGCATCATTTCATCTATCCAATCATTCTGGACAATATTATCTTTACTGGCCACATTAATTTCATCACTTTTGTTTACTTATTCTCCTTCTGAGCACCATCACTGTCACCAGTGCTCATCCTAAGAAGTAAACTCTCATTATGCCAAATCCATTGCGTATAACCTTTCTTAAAACTACACGTAATTAAATGGTTCTTTAGTTCCATATAGCTATGATACTTTTTCAAATTCTTACAATCACAGTAGGGACACACCATCAATTCTTCATGTTTCCTTTTTCTATGATCCTCTACAAGTTTTACAAATTGTTTAATTCCATTCAAATATTCTTGTGTGGTACTTCTCAATCCAACTCCGATCCATAACTCACGGCCTATTAAACGGGCCAAAACAAGAGTTATTTATTTTTAACGTGTAATTTTTCTTGCATTATTTGATTTCCTTAATTTATTTATTCACTCATGCTTGTTACTTACATATCTATGTGCATCACAAATATAATCAAATTTTGATTTCCATAATTTTTTTGTACATCAATATTGCTCGTTATTTAAATATTGTATCACAAACCTAATCAAAAAATTTTCATTATTTGATTTTCTTAACATATTTATCATGTTAAATGCATTTCATTTCTACCACAAACTTGCCCAAAGAATTTTTATGTTATTTGATTTCTATTATTTACTTATATATCGATATTGTTTGTCAATTACATGTTTATTTGTATCATAAACATAAAGCAAGAATTTTTCATTTTTTGATTTTCCTAAATTATATTAATTTGTATAACAAACTTAATCAAAGATTTTTTACATTATATAATTTTCTTAGTCTATTTGTCTACAAATGATTCTTAATTTTATATAAATATATATATATATATATTAGCATCACAATTTTAGTTACCAAACTCTCAGCAATGCATCTATCAAACATGTGGTGTGCAATATTTCCAACGTCTATAAAAATATGACAAATTCATGAAATCTAACTAGATCTTGTGTACCCATAACTTGGCCTGGGCATAAAAACCGTTAAACCAAAAAACTAAACCGGCCTGAACCTTTCAGTTTGGTTTTTTTACCTCGCGGTTCAGTTAGCGGTTTGTTAATGGCTTAACCGAATTGATCTGGTTCTGTTTTCAGGTTTGGTCGGCCAAACCTGTTGAAAACCGGACCAGATAGAACCGATTCAGTTAAACCAGTTATAATCGAATTTTTTTTTTCAAATGTGTTTACTCTGTCGCTATAATTATGTTCATCCACAAATCTCAATTCTAAAGGGTTGATATACAAATTACAACAAAGTCTCAAAATTGAAAATTTATCCACAAACATCAATTATCAAAGGGTCCATTACTCCACTTACAACTAAATTCAGAACTGCAAATTTGAAACCACTTCAGCCGCTGGCCGCCATTGCTGCTCTGTTACGCCTCTACTGCTCAACCGTTGCTGCTACTTAATCCTCCGCTTCGGCCACCGCTGCTTATCCCTCTGCCTCTTCTGCTGCCACTTCGTCTTCCGCCTCGGCTGCTGTTGTAGCTTCATCCTCCTCCTCAGTAGCTGCTGCTTATCCCTCTGCCTCTTCCTCTACTGCTTTACCCTCTGCCTCAGCTACTGTCACTGCTTCACTTTTCACCACTACCGCTAGCTTGTTGTGGTTCCACCACTGCTACCTCGACCAACACTAACGCCACCGCCGCCGCTACCACAATGTTGATTGCTGAGACTTGAGAGTTGAGAGAACTAAGAGAGAAGAGAGAGAGTGTGTAATCTAAATGTCTTTAGGGTTTTGTTCTTGTATTCTTTTTATTTGGGCTTCTATTTTTTTATTTGGATCAAGCTTAGAAAAAAGAAAGAGCCCAGGACCGAAAACCTGCCCGAAGGGTTAGGTAGGGTTGACCTGCCTGACAGGTAGGCGGATTACAAACCGGCCATTAGTTAGGTGGGGCTCGAGTCCAGGCCAAAACCGACCCGCTTGACCTGACGCCCAGGCCTATCCATAACAATGTATTAATATATCTAGCAAACAATGCCCAAGAAATTACATATATCTATTAAAATCAACAAAATTCATATTTATCAATATAGACAAACTCTAGAATTATAATTCCTGAAATGTGAACAAAATCTTTCATAAATCATAAAAATATTTTCATCATTAACTTAATTTGAATCAAAATTACTTCAAGTTGCTTTTTGCATAAGTGGAATTAATGAGATCGATGGGCAGCCAAAAAGAAGAATGATGGTCACGCAAGCTTGTTGTCGCCGGAATGTAGAAAACATCGCTAATGGAAACTTGTGACGTAGCCGCTATCTCAGTCGCTGAGTATCAAAGGGATCGGCCAAAGGTATGTCAAGTTTGCTGAGAGTGTTTTTTCGTGAATGAGTTTTGGAGCAGAGAGTCACTAGTGTGTGTGGTTAATGTTATATCGTAGACTTAATGAAAAGAGAATAGGCGTCGGTTCTTGCTGAAACAACCGCCTATTTGGTAAGATTGTGGGTTGTTTATGTTAGGAACTGATATGTAGTAGGCTTGGTACAAGGAATAGGCGTCGGTTGCTTACGCATGTTACTTTTATACGTTGGTTGCTTTAAAACAACTAACATGTAAAGGCTTTATTTTCAAAAAATGCCACTGCAATGTATTACGCATCGTGTTTTCTACAAACCGATGTGTATTTCCTTTTTTTTCTTGAATCTATAGTAGTGTAAAAACACTGCTGTACAGATTCTTCATTTTAAGCCTACTGATTCTTTATAGTTACTTGCCTATTCAGGCACCGATTGGGTTAGTCATGTTGATGATAGAAGGTCTACTACGGATTATTATGTGTTTTCTAGTGGGAATTTAATATGATGGTGCTCTAGGAAAAAAAAATGGTTGCACGATCTAGTACTAAATCTAAATATCAAGCATTAATATAAACAACCACTGACATTGCCTAGATTCAAAGCTTATTTTTTGAACTCAAGTTGACTTTACCTTGTGCTCCGGTGATTTGGTATAATAATGTTAGTACAAGATCTATAGCTTTGAATCCTGTGTTTCATCAAAGGACAAAGCATATTGAGATCGACGTCTATTATATTCATGAATGTTTCTTGGCTAAACAACTGGAAGTTAAATACATTGGCACACACAATCAGATTATTGATATTTTGACCAAGCCCTTGTGAACTACAAGATTTCAAGTTTTATGTTGCAAGCTTGTTGGATCTACCCAGCTCAGCTTTCAGGGGGATGTAGTGTACAGAATAAAGAAACGTGCTTTCTCTTCTTCCTTTGTGTGCATGTATATATATATATATATGATTGTAATCCTCAGCCCTTCTTGTTTCTTCCAACTTCTCACACAATTTTGCAAGGCTAGACACATGAAATTGAGGATTAAAGACAACATGAGCATGGTAATACTGCAATTCACTCATCAAAGTAAGCTCCTCATATTGCCTGAAATCATCAGGATAAAATTCCTCTGCAAGCTTGTAGATATTATCTACATTAAATGATTAAAAAGAATTTTTTTAAGATCCAATGCCATACTAAGCTCAAGTAACATAATAGATTTCTCATTAAATCTTGAGTTCAACTTTGCCAATTGAAAGTCTATGCCCCATTAAAAATACCAAAGTGGTAATGATACTCAATAGTGACTTGCCTCTTAACATGACCAAGGTTGATATTTAGATCAGGTATGTTGATTTCATATTTTGAGCAAAAATTTTTAACTTCATGTAGCAATTTCTCTCATCCTTGGTCTCTAAATTCTTGAAAAAGAGTTTTTGCAGTAGGGACATATCCAATTGCAGCTAAAATGTCTCTAGATTCCTTTTGAAATGCTTGACAAAGAAAATTAGTAATTCCCATAATTACCTTCATCAAGTGTAAGCCAAACAATTTATAGGATCTTTCATTTCTTATGGCTAATTATAGGATCTATAATTTGATTTGTTGTCGTGATAAAGAATTTTTTAGTTTTGCTTTTTTTTTATTTTCTTTATTTATTATTATTATTATTATTATTTTCTTATTACTCAGTCAAGAGAGATCGGTTAAATCCATTAGATGAATTGGTGACTTGGTAAATAAGAAGCATATATGGCATGGAGAACTACCATTAACTTTGCCATCTAAGACAACCTAACATGTCAACAAATGGAATTTACAAAAAGAGAGAAAAAAAATTCAAATTTAAAATTAAGAAACAATAAACCAACCCCTTCAAAGAAGTAAGCTCGAATTGTAAGAATTCCATATCCAATTACCTCAACGGCGGCGGCGGCGGCGGAAACTACGGTTGCCTTTACTAATGGGTGAAGACTAATAATCCAATCCAATTTTTAGTGTTGTTTAACCAAAATTCTATCTTTTTTTCCTTAATTCATAAAACTCTAATCTTATCTCTTTGTTCATCTCTTATAAATACCCTTCATGAGGATCTAAGGATCGGGAAGCTCTTTTCGTCACTACAAAACAAATTCACCTGGAATAAAGAATTTATAACATTAGGACAAATGCAGAAACTAGAATTGCCAAGGTACAAAGCATTTTTGGGGTAGAAGAAGGTCATTGTTCGAGCAATTTTGAATGGGTAGGCTTTGATTATTTTCCCAGGTTGGGTTTGATTAAGTCGCCAGACATGATATGTTAGTTTGCATGGCTAAACGATATTTCTTGCCACCTATATATTCCATTAGCCACGTCAGAAATTCCACTCAAAAAGTACAACGAAAATTTAATGATCCGGTAAGAAACGACACTTTAAAAAGTTGAGTGAGCAAATTACGACATAGTAAAGTTTGATGAGTAAAAGAAGACGGAAATCAAGTTTAATGGATGCTGAAGCATTTAACTCCACCATGATGTGTCAAAATTGATTGGCCAGTTTACACAACTGAAAGGGGGCCTTTTTCAATGTCTTGGGCTCATCAAATCACTATTCTTAATTTAATTTATGAGGAAATTAGATGATATACCCTTTTTTAAGTAGGGTTTTGAAATATAACTCTATCTTTAGAAATAATTGTAAATTTACCCCTTTTAATTGTAAAAACACTTTATTATTTTTTTGGGCTATTATTATTTAAATAAAAACTTATGTTATCATAATTATTAATTTTAATATATATTTAATTTATCAAAATTACACATTATTTAATCCTACAACCACTCAAACCCCTAATTATTTACTACTTTCATGTTTCATCTCAAAAACTTCTCTGTCTGATGCCACCGTCACCTCTGCCTGCCGCTGCCAGTCCCTACCTCCGTATATCACTGCCGATCGCCACCTCCACTTACCCCTGCTGATCGCCACATCCGCTTGCTACCACCGACAGTCCTAGCCATGGCCCACAACCCGTTGTTCAATGGGGAATTAGGTCAGCGCTGTCACCCTTGCTACGTGCGTTCAGCAGTGACTGCTACTGTTTGTGGACAGCAATCGCTGTTGTTTGTAGTAGAAGCTACTACAGAATTGGACAAACAAATGGACATACAGGTTCATTGTTGGGAAAAAAGACGCACAAAACACACGTAGTGGCAATTGTGAAACTAATGACACTGCTATGGGCGTCGGTTGTTCATCCACAACTGACACCTATTATAGTGCAATATAAGTCGGTTCCTCTAGGAACCGATGTGTATTAGTAAAGAGCGTCGTTTTTTTTTTTTAATTGTCTTCCACTTTATGCCATTCTCGAAGAGCCATAGACACAATAGGCGTCAGTTCCTCTTAAAAAATTCAAAATTCAACGTCAGTTCCTTAAAAAATTCAAAATTCAAATTTGAATTTTGAATTTTTTAAGAATGTGAGGAACCGACGCTTATTCTTTTGTACAGAAGCATTTGATATATTTTCCATTTATTTACCAGTCAAATCAATGGCAATCAATCAATCACCCAAGCACTTCATCCCATCCCTTTTTTACATACACAACTCTCCCTTTCTCCTCCTCCTCCTCTCTCTCTAGAGCCTTGTCCGTGAATCCCTTCTTCACAGAAAAATCTGGCAATCTTGACAACCATTGACTGCAGTGAGTCAATAGTGGTCCTCTTGAACAATACTGAGTTCTACAAATGGCACTCTCATTCCGTTACTTATTAATAGAAAAAGGAAGACAACTGAAATCCCAGAAAGAAAAGAAAAACAAATGGAGAAATCGCCTCCTTCAATGGCTGTTTTTCTCTGTTTTTTCATTCTTCTAGCATTAAAGGCAACATCAGCCCAGCAAAAAAGACCTACAACTATCTACCCAGGGTCTTCTTTAACACCAAACAAAAGCTTCTCAAGAGGGATTTTCCGTCTCAAGATGCAAACTGATGGGAACTTTCGGTTGATTTACATGTTACGCACTTCAACTTGATGCTCTGATGGAAGTCTGGCAACCTTTGGGTCTTCTTGATCTCAACGTCGACAGTGGCACCGCCATTTTCTTGGGCATCTCTGGTACCTCCTCCATCCATTGCGGCACGTCAAGTTGTATTATTGCTAAAAGTCTGACGGCCACTAATCAAGAATGAATTATGAAATGAGATGGCATCAGATTTTTTGTTTCCATGACAAAGGAGATGAATTTTTGAAATGTTCTGGGTATTTAGTTTATTATTGTTGTTAATTTTTTTTTCTCTTTCAAGTTTTATGGTTTTGTATTTTTTTTACTGATTTTTTGTAAACTTGAAACAATGTTTTCACTGTAGGGCATTTATGAAAAGCTAAAATGTTTGGTGACTTTTGTATGCTGCTGGTTGCCAACTACTTTTGAGAGTTCTCAACGTCTTGTGACTTTGAAATTGACGAAATTAAGAAGGGACTATGTGGGTATTACTGGGACACGTGTTTTATTTATTTATTTTTTATTTTTTAAAATTAACTTTAGGCGTCGGTTGCACCACTACAACCCACGTCTATTGTTTATATTTGTTTATTTATTTATTTTAAATAGAATTTAGGCGTCGGTTATTGTGACCTTTTGGCGTCGGCCAACAACTGACGCGTATACCTTTACAATGCACGTCGTTGGCATAGACATTGCCGTCAAAACTTACGCGTATCCATCATTACAATCGACGTCTATTATGATTTTCTATAGTAGTGAAATGCGGTTGTGGCTGATCAAAAAATGCTCTTTTTTAAAATTTCTTTTTGCTTTTTTTTTAACATTTCATTTTAGATTTTGCTTTTTCTAAAAAAAAAAAATTTGGACATTTTGGATGTTTTGGTCTCCTTGTTCACACTATTTCATGATCTAATTTTGTGTTAATAGAATAATACTTTTTTGGATTATTACTGTCCTTTTTTTTTGTCAATTGCTCAATATGAATTAGATTTTTTGTTACCATTGCGTTTTTGTATTTTTTTCTTCAATGTTAACGCTCATTGACATGTTTTTTGTGCTCTTAGTGATTGTTACCATTTTTTTCTTTCTATTTCCGCATTAATTTTTTGAGATTGTCATCGTTGTTTTTTTTTTTTGTTATGTTGTTACCATTATTTATTATTATTATTTTGTTACCATTCTTTTTTTTTTTATTTTCACATGACTTTTTGAGTTATTGTTACCATTTTTTATTTAGTTTGTTAGTTTGTTTTGTTATCAACTTTTTTTACGTGTTACGATATGTTACGGTATTTTTTTGGAGTTTTTATTACTAGTAAGAAAAATTTTTTCCATGTTACCATGTGTTACTGTTTTCTTTTTTTGAAGAGTTTTTAGTACTAGTTTTTTTAATTACCTTTCGTCGGCGGCGGCAATGGTTGTGACACGATGGTGGTTTTGTTGCATATTAATTATAATATATTATTTTAATATTATTAATAATTATAAAAGTAATGATTATTATAATAAATTTAGTAAAAAACTGAAATTAATTAGAATTTAGTAGGGGTACTTTCACAATTGAGTGGGGTGTTTTTATAAATAGTTTCAAAAAACAATGTGCGTTTCAAAACCCTATAAGAAAAAGGTTTTTATCTAAAGAACCCTCAATTTATTGATAGATTAAATGGTAGTATCCAAGTCTGAATAGACTGATACAATTAAAAGGAAAAATTTAAGATTTTTTAATAAGGGTTAATGCTATACAATAAATTTTATAGATTGAAACAAAGATAATTAATTACATAATTGAACATTACAAGAATAATAAATTGATTTGTTGGATATTAGTATATTTTTTTAAATTATTGGCTAATATATAAATGATTTTTTTACTTTATCTCGTAAGTTTATTGATGTTTTATAATAATTTTAGCATAATAATATTCAAAAACCTCCCGAATATTTTCAAAAATCTCCCAAATATTTTGTTACATAACTTTGTGTGCACGTGTCACTCTCCTAGGTGCTCCACATGGAAGAATCCACATTTGATTTCTGGGATCCAACAATGAATTCTCCCATATGGTGCACATGAGAGAGTTGCATGTGTCTTGAGAGCTTCGTAACAAAACTTTTGAAAAGTTTTTAACATTTCCCCAATTTTAACATTGCATAAATAAAGAATAGATAAAATATAATTTGGTTATACTTAAAAAATAAGTCATGAGAATTTAGCGGCGACAAGTGGATTGCTTGGCTCTGCCGTTTGCCTAATGTGAGGCCATAGTTCTAGACTAATTTTTGAATGTGTCTATCAATCTAATTATTATATTATTTTTCATTTTTTAATGTTTTCCATTAGTTTTATATTTTTATTGTAATTAAATGAACCATCACTAGCGAAATAAAGTGTGACAACTTGGTCCATATCCCACTCGGCGGGTTTGCGCATCCCCAAAAATACTACTCCATTCAGGGTGAGCTCTTATCGGATCTTGGGTGAGTTAGTTTTTTTTTTTTTTTTTGCCGTTACTGTATGGGTTTGATAATATTTCAAAAAGAAATACTAAAATCTAATGTTTGTGATATTATTTTATTGATTGAATTCTCTTTCTAAAATTTCTTGAAAGTTTTGTAACAAATCCTCCCATTTCTAGTAGTTTATATGGATACACGCTACATATATTTTAACATTCATAAAATAGAAGTAACGTGCATCCATACACGCTAGACAGCATGGAAAGTTTTGTTACAAAGCCCTGAGAGGTTTTTAAAAATTTTTCTTATTTATTATATACTAATGCTAATTAAGAAGAGTAGTGTTCAAAAACTCTCAGTAGGTTTTGTTACAAAACATTCATTAGATTTTCAAGCATTTTCATCTAATATATAATTGACTTATTTTGTCAATAATTTGTGTTCATGCATCGCACAGGTTTTTATAGGTGTGCATACTCATTTAGCAAAATAAATATAAAATCTACTCAACTGCAAACGTAATATTTAAAGAATTTTTGCAAATTATACTATTTTAAAATATCTTTTTCAAATGTATAGATATTTTATCATTCCTTTTCTTGTAATGTGTGCATATATATATATATTAATATTAATCAAATTTAACATTTACTCATTCCAATTTTGTTGGTGAATTTATTGCGCAGAGATAATAATTTATTATATTGTTGTATTTATCCACTGCAGTCCACCTCGTAGGTCATTAGGTCAGTGGGCTAGCGACCTAGCAGACTTATGTGGACAAAACAAACAGGACAACCACTTGCAAGTCGTCTGGAATTGTCTTATTCCTTAAAGATGAAAGTACTTAAACATTAATTAAGAGGATGTTTGATTCTCTTTATAAATTTGACTTATAAAGAGAAATTATAAGTTGGTGAAATGAGTGGTGGAGATTTAATTGAAATTTGAAATGTGTGGTGATTGTTGAGTAGTTGTCAAATCAATAGTCAAATCATGGTAGGTGAAATTATAAGTTGAAATTATAAAGAGGATCAAACAAGCACTAAATGAGGGGATGATAATCTTTGTACAAAAATATGACATCATCCGAAAAGCGGGTTAGTCAAAAATCTAGTGCGGGAGCACCAATTAACCATACTTATATAGCCACTTGTTTGGACAACTTTTGATGCTTGTAATCATTACAGATACCCTATTTTGTGTTATAAATAAAAGGCAGACAGAAGAAGGATGGATCATCTCTCTCCCAGTAAATCTTTTGTTTTGTGTTCATTTATTCCCCTCGTTA
>CAVNYN010235884.1:0-23698 GCA_963692815.1 Nyctanthes arbor-tristis
GAGCTTTAAAAGCTCTTTTGGTCAAATATAAAGCTCTCTACACATTCTTGAAGACAACTCAACCTATTTTAATGTTAGGTGCATTGGTGCAAAAACATTCATCAAGGTCTTAATTTGTGAGGTGTCATAGCAAGATGTTTTACCAATGTCATTGATATTTAGAATACAATGCCTTTAGAAACTTAAAGCAGGGGAACATTTAATAACTAAAATTTTTGGATGGATCCAATTTCGAAATAAAAAATGTGACGTTTGCATAGTTGTCATAAGTAGGTGACGGTGGCACATGATCTTTGGCCTTGCCCGCTGTAATATTTTCAAACCTTTATTTTCCTATAATGGGGATAAATGTATGTACTTAAATTTTGCATTCAACATCTAAAATCAATGTTGACGTGGACAAAAAGAGACAATTATACTATTGTTATGGGAAAAGTTTACTGATCTTTCATAGGTGGTCGGTGGAGGTACAAGTTCATATGGAATCAATGAATGACAGATGTTTGATTTTGTTTTCATTGCCCCCCCTCTCCAACCAAAAAAAAAAAAAAAAAACCAACCCAAAAAAAAAAAAAAAAAAAAAAAAAAGAAAAAAAAAAAAAAAGAAGAAGAAGGGGGTTTCTTAACCCTTAAAGGTATGGTGATTTATTATATCAGAAACAGAAGCCTGGAAAGGAATGGAGCTAGTCTTGATCTTTGACTTCAAGTCTCCAAAAATTCATAAAATCTACACTTGCTTTGAGGAACAAAATACCTCCACTAGAAACATCAATTGTTATTTACTTTTCGGAAGCAAATGTGGACCCTATTATTTTCTTTGAAGTATTTTTGCTCATCCACTTTGGTAGGGAATAGGGAATGCAAGAAGCAACTGTTGTAGTTTTGGTTTATTGTGAGAAACGAAATATCAGACGACTTCTGACAAACCGAGTCTTCATTTTTATTGTTATTGGCAGGTTTGTCGGCTTTGTCAGCAACAAGATGAGAAACCAGCCTGTGCTGTATGCGGAACTCTAAACAACCTTTGGGTCTGCTTGATCTGTGGTTTCATAGGGTGTGGAAGGTAGAGGAGAGTTGGTTTTGGTTGTTTGATCGTCTACTTTTCTGTTTCCACATGATTTTTTTTCCTTTTCCTTTGATTATATAATATACTTTATTGATGTGAAGTTATTTGATTTGTATAATAGATATGAAGAAGGTCATGCTAGTAAACATGGGGGTGATAAACAACATCGCTTTTCACTTGAAGTAGAAAAACAACAAATTTGGGATTATGTTGGAGACCGATATGTTCATCGACTAAGTCAATCAAAAGTTGATGGAAAATCTGTTAGGATAAATTCACACTTCAATTCAGTTGGAGAATGTGCTACCTGTGGTTGTGATGGAGGGGCAGAATTAAATGGTGCCCTTTTCGGCAGCAAAGTTGAAGCGGTACTTCTCATTCATATCTCTCTGCGGAATACAAATGTTTTCTTGATGTTATCTGTAGTAGTTTTTACTTGATACTTGATAGGGATTGTTGCTGATTAGTTGATGTTAGGGGTGGTCTGAGCTTGCTCCGCTCAGCTTGGCCAAGCCATTTTGGCCTCGGCTTGGCCAAAAAAAAAAATAAACTGTGTTTGGGCTCTGATTTTTGGCTGGCTTGTGGGTCTTTGTTTTCTATTTATTTAATTTTTTTTATATGTTTTCATGTTGTTCGATATTATTGGTGAGTGGCTTGGCTCAATGTATCCAAAACAAAGTTATTTGGTTTGGGCTCGCCTATTTTGCAAGCCTAGCAGGGCTCACTGAGCTCGCAAGCCAAATTGTCATACTTAATGGACATTTCTAGGAGCATTTGGCAGGCTGGCTGGCCAATGCCTAAGACTGTATTTGTCATTTTATGCTTTCCCCAGTACTAAAAACATAAATAACTAGAAGTTCAATATTAGCCGTGGCCAGCATTTGGTAATTCAGTATTATAAAATTGCATGCTTCGATTACCCAACTAATGCGCTAAACAATTTATTCTTGTGGCAATAGATTGTGGATGAGTACAACCATCTTCTAGCAAGTCAGTTGGAGATACAGAGAAAGGTAAGCTGAAATCCTTAATTCCCAATTTAAGTATGTTACATGTTTATGTTTTTTTAGCTTGTTAGTTCCACTTTTTGTAGAGCATGAGTAACGCGTTGTCTTATTCTCCAAACAAGTTCACTTTTTGTTATTGTTACATCCACAGTTAACTGGGCACTTAAACATGCTATGTTAATGTTGGTCTACCCCTCTCCTGATCCTGTTTGCTTGAGTTAGAATCACACCTTAAACAGAGCTTCTCTGGCCTTCAGCTCTCCGCTAGATATGTTCAACTATCTAAGTCATCTTTCAATATTTATCCTAAACTGTTCCCACCTTCACTTTTGGGCTTATATTTTCAACTTCTTTCTCAACTTTGTTCTCTCATTCTTACTAAGACACGCCCATCGTAATGTTAGTTTGATTTTCTTCATGTTAAGAATAGCTTGTCTTTGTAACAAAACTTAACACAGTATGAGCATAGCTAGTCTACTCGCTGTTCCATATAGTTGAGCTTTTAACGTAGGATCTTTCTGTAAAATATTCTCCATTTTGTCATCCTATCTCTTAACCTCTAAGTCTCATCAACTAAAACTTGGGCACCATTTAGAAATTGTTGCATGGATCTTTATACTATTTAGCTAATAATATAAGTTATTGTGATAGAGACTCTACGGCTCTCAACATCACATCTCATACTCGCTATTGCTCTGTCACATGCATTCTGTTACTGTTGATATTGCTTATATTTACTCCGTCACCTTGCAATAGAACTTCTGTGGTCCCCTTATCATTTGGGTTTTTCGAAATGAATAAAATGATATGCATATCTTTGTTATAGTTCCTTATCATTCTTAAGATGGAAATAACTTCTAAACTAGACCTTCCTATGAGAAAGCCAAACTGATTTCTCGCAAGGATGAAATCTATCTAGTTGTTGCCCGAAGACCCCATTCTTTTCCCTAGAAATGATGAAATATATTTGACTTAAGTTTTCTGTCTATTCTTAGAAGTAATAAATTGGGCCTGTTTCCAAAGCACGTATTTTATAGCACACGTAATAACCAAAGCCAAATTCCATTACCTTTTACGTTTCTGTTTCCCATGGCCAAGATTTTGAAGTACTTTTGCCTTTCGCGAATCAGAATTTCCCATGTGACTCTTCAAATCTTATTAATTATGATCTTATATTGCATGGAAATTCTTTTGAAAACTGTTTAGTTGCTGTGTCTTGTGATCTGATTTGTGGAGTGCAGCTGCTAATAGCACCTTTTTGTTTAAAGTAAGTACAAGTTTGTTCGGGATATATATTTGTTGGAAAAAAATGATTCGATGTATATATCTTTGACAATGTGTGGTTAAAAATGAAAGATTAGTGGATAATATAAAAACTATTCTTCTATTAAGATGTGTGGCTGAAAATAGTGGATAATATAAAAACTATTCTTCTATTAAGATGTGTGGCTGAAAATGAGTTTGCAGGAAAATGATTTTCAAGAAATCGTTTAATATATATTACCTCATTCTCATTTTTCAGACAAGTTCAGTAATTATTCCGAGCCCATTTTCATGCTTTTTCCCTTGCTCATATTACCAGAACTTCATATACTATCTTCCATAGTTGTTTCATCTTTTCTCTTACCACTGAGATCTTTTATAGTTTTATATGCAACATTCTTGGTGCATCAGGCCCTTTCTCAATTCCCTTTATTTTCAGGATTACCTTTTCCACTCACCTGTATATGCTAGATCACATGAATCCTAGCTTAGTTTTGGACACTTTTGGGCACTGAAAGGCCGCATCAATTTGTGGCTAACAGTTGCCAACTTTTCCCTCCATTGGGGATCTCATATGGTGCTCCAACAAAATGTGCATAGCAATTTGTATCATAATGACAATCCTGTTTCTTGTTTTCGACCTATCCCAACCCTCAATATTAGGTGGAGTATTAATTTTAATCTGTAATGCTATGCCCCCCAACCATGGCAACAGGAGCCATGTTGCTCACTAATGGTCCCTGCGTATTTGGTCTATATCTTACATATATGTATTGTCCACAAGTGTTTGCAGCCATACTTTTTCAATTTGCATCCTCCCATTAACCTGAATCCTACACTCTTAATGGAGACTTGACTGCTGGTATTGATTGAGCAATTGATCTTGGGTTCAAATAGCCAGGATTGCAAAAGAAAACCATTGGGTGCCGTATCCTAAGATATGGACTGAACCGTCTTGATGGCCACATACAGTGGCCGTGTTATGTTACATAATTTTAGATGGGCAAAAATGACTGTTTACTAGCAGCACATATGAAGCCGGTGAATCAGTCTCACCTCGTAACTTGTTTGAAGAGTGTAAAAGCATCACAGGATATTACAATCTTTCCCATCGTTTCTGTCAGCATTATGAATCTTTACTTGCTGAGGCCAAGAGTAGAAAGGAAAGCTCAATAGCTAAAGTAGTCGACAAGGCAATATTTTCAAGAACACATGATTTACAAGATAAATTAGAAAGACTTGAAGAGGAAAAGAAAGCTGTGGCAGATGTAAGCATCTAAGTCTCTGATGCTTATTATTTTGTATCTTTGTGGCTTATACTTTCATCAACTCACTATAATATTTTTGATGTGCTTCTTGTCAGAGGAATCAAGAACTTGTGAAAAAACAAGAATTGCTGCAGGGGAAGCTCAAAGAAATTGAAGAGCGGTAATAATTGTCTCTCCACGTGTATTCTCTTTTGGCAGAGACATCATATTTCTTTAGCAATTCATTGATCTTGTAGTCAGTCAATTATACTAGGATGGTGATGGTGTCTCTTCACTCCATTTTTATTTGGCTTTTCACTTAAATCTCCTAATTTCTTCTGTGGGTGGAAGAAATATAAATAAGTCGTGGCATGATCAGTTTGTTTTTCTAATTCAAATCATTGAGTACACCAATTAATCATTTTCATGCTTGAAATAAATTAAACTTGAAAAATCCAAGATTTTATAGCGTTGATTACATTTTGGTTTCTCAATTTTTAGGGAAATGCTCTCTCTCAGGTCTCGGGAGGAAAAAGTAATAGATCTACAAGAACAGGTCTGCTTTTCTTATCTTCTTCATGATTGCTTCAAGTTTCTTGATTACATTATCATATATTGCATAATGGTTGCAGTTTAGACCTTCACAATCTCTTTATCATTTCCCTGCAGATTAGAGACTTAAAAGTGTACATTGAAGCCCAACAAACCATAGCAAACATGGATGGTTCAGACAGCATCAAGGGAGGAACTGTTTTACCTGTAGAATCAAATCAGTCACCTCAAGGTAGTCGAAAAAGACAAAGCAAGCTAGGTCGACGTCGCAAGTAAGAATAACAGCCTCCTCAAATGCATTTCTTAATGTGAACAATGGAACATTGCCTTTGCCTGGTCTATTTTCATTGAAAAATATTTCTGGGTCTCCATTTCTTCTGAGTCATGGAAAGTGCATACAAAGTGCATATATATGTATATTGTAGATTTCAAAGAATCCATCTTTCTTTTGGGCAAGGGTAACTTCAACAGTGGACTAAGTCCTTCAAATGTATATATACAGGGAAATGTGATATTTGTGAATAGTTCTATCATGTGTCTATATTTACTAATCTTATGCTGCCATGGCTAGCCTGGGAGGGTCTTGCAACACATATTACTAGTCCATCATTTTCCTTGGACATAGTTAGGTTGGCTGTGGCGCAGCGACTAGAGCAAAGTGTGGTTAAACAGTTATTTTCCTTTCAATGAATGAGGAATATCATGCTGTGATTTGACATGTGCATAATTCGATATCAAATGTATACTCTAATCAGAGGTTCATCGAGGCAAACTCGCCGAGAATTAAAAAATGAAAAAAAAAACATAAACAAGAAAAAAAACGGAAGGCATTTTTCTTTGCTCGTTTCACTTTGTTCATGGCTACCAAAATTTATTTGCTTTCATATTCTTAAAAATGTGTTTCTTGCAAGGAAAAAACTCAACGATATGTAAAATTGAAAATACAATATATATATATATATGTATATATAGATGAAAAAAGAAGTCAATTTCTATGGCATCAATACCAATGCTCAAGTGTTGCCATGCATCTTGGATGAAATTCCACATGGCGTGTTTAGATAAACCCAATTAAGACAGAAGGTGACATAATGACTATATTCTCTTGGTTTAAATAAGACAAAATGTGACGTAATGACTACATCCTCTCGAGAGTATGATAATTGATACCTTGGTATTCGCTTTGGAGGGTCACCATGGTAATGTATTCTCGTGGTCTTTTTCTTGTGCAAGAAAATAAGTTTCAGCACAAGAAAAAGAATATTCGAGGCAGCACAAATTGAAGGAGACAAAACATTATGACGCATTGAGAGGGTCGCAATTGCTATCTCCAAATAGTTTTTTTATAAAGTTAGATCAGCTCGAGCTCTTAGAGAATCAACAACAATGTTGTTTTCTATTGGTTCTCAAGCTCCATACGTCATGTGACTTTGCTGTCTCACACATCCGGGATAAACATTTGAACTTAAAGCTTGCATTAAGTATTTCCTGCTTGAATTGAACCGAAAACCGTGAAACCATAAAAGCCATTATTTTAGTTTTTAAACCCAACATGATCTTTGACCCGGACAAGAGAGGTGAACTTTTGGATGTGGTTGAACTAGCAGGTCAATTATGGTAGATGTATATAAAAAAAATAAAAATAATTAAAAAAAAAAACACTTCTAGTAGAAAATGAAGCTGCCTACAACATGCAAGAATACTGAAAAACAAGAAAGAATGCATGGAGCAGGTACAAGTCGACCGGATCTGTCTTGATCAATATGGACAAGTATGATGCACAGAATATTGTTCAAAAAAATCTATAACCAAAATCAATCCACCAGGTAAATGCCTCATCGTTAAATTAAAACAGCTTACACAACGTACATATTGATATTTGTTCATTCTAGACCAGGAACATAGTACAACTGAAAATCGTGTAATTGCTAAAATCTTCTCTACATCGTGGAAGCTACAAACTAATGCACCAAAACCAAAGAAATTTCCTTTCATCAAAGACTATGATGAGTGGTATATCTCTAAATTATGTCTACTAATATGAACTACAACCTGGAAGATTTGAAAGAACCTGTTAAATGAAGATATTCATCCAGTCAAGCGTAAACAGCCTCCCGGGAGAAGAAACTTGAACTTCTCTGCATTTTCTAACAAGTAAGCTGGAAGGTGAACAGCAGATGCTGACCGTGGAATTGATCCCATCTTCTTGAACAATTCCTTGAAAGTATATTCTTCAGGTAACATGTCGAAAAGATCGTCTCCCTTACAGACAAGATTCTGAATACGAGAATAATTCAAAAATTCTTTATGCCTTACCCGGTCTGCATGACTGTAGGCAATCATTTTGAATACAAATTCTTTTAGATATCGGAAGCAAAAGCTACAATGCCAACCTGCATCAGAAAGAATTTGATCCGTTTGGCGTGAATGTCGATATTGGGTCGAGGGATTGTAAATGTGGATTGTGGCACGCCAGCTACTATAGTCAACAGGGAATTCAAAAGAGTACATATAATGCCTTAATTCAAGGTGTAGCCTTGCAGGCACCTCATCACACCATTGCAAAAGTTTCACTGTATGATGACTTGGGATTTCGTCAGTGTCTGACATTATGAGTAAATCACCAGTGGATATACCTGCCCGATGAAGCAACCCGTTCATAGCTATACGCTGCTCGGCTTCAAGCTGAAATGGGTCATCTCGTGATCCGAATGATGCAACACGACCAGGAAATACGCCATGAACAATCTTTTCCTCAGCAAACGCAAATCGGTCATGATTCGCAGCAAAATAGAGAGGTTTCGGGATTCCTGTGAAGGTGGTGTTGGCTTCCAGGATAACAAATTTAGTAACATATGGATAGAGTTCGTGCCACCTAATTTCGAGTATGTCCAACTCATTGCTGAATATAATTCCATCAAAAACTCGGCGTGGTTTGGAACGCAAGGACCAACCATGGAGGCGACAGAGGTTCTCCATAGAAACATTCTCTGCATAGTAATGTGGCAAGTGCTCAAAGGAGGGTGGAGGATTGTCCCAAACTGGACGAAAGAAATAGGAGATCTTCTGACCGTGGGTAAAAATTACAATTACACAAGTAGGTAAAAGGATTAGGAGTACAACAAAAATGAACTTTCGAGGTGAGCGCCTCGAGGTCAAGCGGAGAGGTCTTGGGGCCACCATACTGTGTGGTGACTAGTACAGAATCATAGCTCCACCAATCCTAATCTGCATGATTCCAGATTCAGATTAGAAGGGAGTAAGAAAATCACTTGTACATTATTATCACTTGTACATTATTAAGCCATGACTGAACAAAATGGATTCAAACTCGTTCTAATTTTAGGGCAATACTTAATACTCCACCCCAAGAAAACCCCAGGACGCAACGCCAAAAAGTAAAAAAAATTAAAAAAAAAAAAAGAAAGTAATTATGTGAAGGACAAGTTATGTGCCTAAGCACTGAATAAAATTAACTACTTTGCAATTAAGTAAATAAATTTACAGTCAATGATGGTCCAAGAATGAACTGTCTATTGTCTAGGAGTCTAGGTCTTGTTGGTCCAGCAAACACAGTGAATATTTCTTGGGCAAAATCACCAACATGGATGCATCCCTAAAGTTATTAAACCTCTTAAAATGCATGGATTCTGGGAGAAAATGGCAGAGATAGATTATTATGGTGAAAATAATCCAGGATATAGAATGGAAACATCGCGATGGAAATGCAGATTTTAGAGGAGGAGATGATAAATTCAGAACAGAGAAACTTGTACATCACAACATTTTCAGTTGAAAGCAATTACTTTTATCCGTGCGAAAAACTTGAATAAACTCTCTACACTTTCAAGGACAAATGAAGACTGATATATTTATGCAAACCCATGCAGAGATTTCATGCATTTCTACTCAGTACTCTCTTGTTGAAGGAAATGAACATGAGAAAATGTGTAAACCACAATATTTTCTAATGTAGGTTGCTATCCCTCGAAGAACTCAAACTAGGCTGTCACATTTAACAGTTGGCTCTGTGTGACCATTAAAACGCTTTTGAATGATGCACTAGAATGTGAAGCTGGACTAAATGAATTTACAAACTCTCTTCTTCCCTCAGCTGCTTTTTTTTTTTCTCTCTCTAAAAGAAAATTCCATGGACCAAGAGTATGTAACTCGAGAGACTTATCCTAACATTTAATAATTTGATCAAGAATTATTCTACTTCTATAAAAAAAAATTACACAAATTCTTACACAATGGATGTGTACCATGTGATTGGCACTGATTTAAAAGTGATGTGATGTATGGGAAAACAAGAATGTGCAAAGTCTACTGTGTGTAAATATTGTATAATTTTTTTTGTGTACGAGTTGAATTGTTCTTTGACCAAGTACTTCTCTTGATTTCCGCCAAGTAAACGACTTCCTAACAAGCTAAAAGACGATGCTAAAGTGGAAATCTTTATCTGGCATTCTTTTTCTTAAAACTGATAACAATGAACAGGGAGAAATAACGGCAAGCTTATTTGATGTAAGGTTCACCTGGATGTGTCAAATAAAAGTGAAGCCAGCGAGAAGACACTGTACTCTAACCGTAAAGACTAATTTCTCTAAGCGTTGAAAGCCTTTTTTAGGTTCTTTGCTCTCCAGAAAGTAAAATAACTCAAATGACAGACTATGTGGTTGTTTGAACCTCTTTATTTTTTCTCTTTATAAATTCACCTACCATGATTTGACTGTTGATTTGACAACTACTCAATAATCACCACACATTTCAAACTTCAATTAAATCTCTACCACTCATTTCCACTAATTATAAATTCCTTTTATAAATTCAAAAAATAGAGAGCTTCAAACAAGCTCTATATCTTAACCCTTAAAATTCTCTGAGTTCTTAGATTCCATAAACCATAAGATTTTGAAATGTTGATGGAACTGGGAAAACCGTTTGTTTCTCTTGGAGATTTAAATTCCTCAAACTACGGTAGAACATCTTTATCTAAAACCTAAATAAAAATATGGGTAGATAGCCAGGCTCGACGCGTTATACCCAATCCAGCCTGGCAGAACATAAAACCTTGATATTAAAATTTTTTAGGATACTTTGATGAGTAGGAAATTCAGCTAAAATAGGACTTCTTTTGAGACTGTTGATGGAATTAGGGTAGCTAGAATATTCAAGCTCCTTCCGGACTACGTTTGGTACATAAAGTGTTTAAGAGTCAAGGGCTTTTTTTTTTGGCACCCCCCCTTTTTGGGAGACGGGTAAGAGTCATGGCTTTTTGAGTGCTCAGTTCTCAGGATTTTTGCTCAATGAATGAGAAGCCTAATACTAGAACTACGAAGAGTAGGAGAGGAAAAAAAGGAAGTCAAGCTGCCTGGTTACACCTGGTCATATTAAGCATTGACAAATGACACAAAAATTCAAGAAAGCTTGATATCGAATCATTGTTGCCTCACATGGAGATATAATATGCAAAATATCTTGTAGTATAATCACCTATAATTAGTGAAACAGGCACTGTGCTCCAAAACTACTATAGTTATGACTCAGAGTGAGAGTTTATCCAGAGAATGTTAGTTGAGGAAAACAAGGTGTAAGCAGAATATTCATTGATCATCAGTGATCAAGTATTTATAAGCGAAATATTAATACAGTTGCTGCAACATTTCCACCCCAGTAACAATATAAATCTGGACGAAGAATTTTAGAATGTCTTCTTTTATTGTTATAGACACCCTTCTAAACATGCTTTACCATTCTCCGCTACTCAACAGTTTGCCCATCACGGAACATTCCCAATCAACCACAGGTCTGTCTACAACAGTTGGGTTACCAGGGCCCATTCACAACCCTCCACAAGTAACTCTCCAACAGTTAGGGTATGAATAACAATTGACAGCTGATTACTGCTAAAAGGCCAACCAAAAAAAAAAAAAAAATGCTGCTTACAACCAAGTTTTAAATGTGGAAATCTTCTAGCATAAAATTGTTTACGTAATCTCTCAGGACACAAGGCAATCATTAATAAACTAACTGTAATACGGCAATACTATGTGCTGTTCATATCCCTACTTCTGTACTGATTACTGTCAATATTCTGTAAGTAGGTCCCGTCATGGGTCTGGAAAAAGCAAATTTTCAAGGTGAAGAGGTCGATTAGAGTCAAAACAGGCTCAATCAGCTTCAATTATATAATTAAGAAATTAGTAATTAACCTTTAAAAATAAATTCTTTTTCAAAAAGTTGTTGAGTCCTCCCCACCTAAAAAAAAAAAAAAAACATTTTTTCTGGTTTTCCTTGTTCCCAAGCCCATTTTCTTAACCGCAATTTATTGGGTTAAACAGACCAGTTTCTGGGCGGTCCTGGAATTTTCCGGTCAGGCTAGTCGAGTCTGATTTTCAGAACAATGATGACTATCAATAACATTCCCCAGTTGAATATAGTGTAGTGAGAAGTGGAGAAATGCTGAGCTAAGCAATGTGAGCAATCCTATTAATCTACTGCTGTCACAACAATTCACAATGGCATTTACTATTTTCATGGAAATGTAGAGTGCATACATAACTAAGGTCACAAAACTCAGATTACGAAATAAAGGTGATTTCCATTGCCATTTTATGTAGCCATTGCAAGACTTGCCAGGTAACTTAACATATATATATATATCTTAAAAGTGCATGACTACAAATTATTATTATAAAATAATACAAACAACCTGAACTAACAAAATTAATTTGTTCTGATTGTATGGTCAATTCCTCATCCACATAGGAGGAGACTGAAATATAAGAAAGAGAGACACAAGCCTGTCACCACTTATGAGTTATGGTTGCAGCAATCAACCAACCCCTAATGTAAAAGGAAATATTGGAGTTCTCAAGTCTCCACACTCAAAAGATAAAGATCAACACCAGGTCTTGCCAAAGGAGTTCTCAGCCTCTATAACTTCATCATAACTGCATTCCTATTTGTGGTAGTCAGTTTACGTAATTATCTTTTGCATTAAGTATAGTTATCTTTGTAGAATCTTTAGTAATTCAAAAGTTTGTAAATATCAAAAATAGATTAGATTAGTGTAGATTACATTTATTATCTCAGGCAGTGATGCTGCAAATTATTATACCATTAAAAAAAAATGTTCTCTTGTATTTTGTATATATATACAGAAGACAATGTAATTAATTTTTGTGAGATCAATAAAATCATTTTTCTATTTCAGCTAATGACTCACACCTGCAACAATTTCTAAGGCCAGCCACGGTATTTCGTATTATTAGTAATTAATATGAATCGAGCAGCTAAAATAAACACGGTAACTTAGCAAGTCAATTAATGCCATTTACCTCATGCTATAAACGACAAATAACAGCGAGTTAGCACCAAATTTGTAAATGGAAGTTTTCTACTTAAGAACATATCCAACCCAAGCACCATTTCCCCCATTTACACCATTTTGGTGCGAAAACCAGCTCCAACCGAGCACCAATTTCCTGGACCAAATTGGTCAAAATGGTCAGAACATCAAAATGGTCAAAATGGTGTAGTTTTATTACAAAATTGCCATTCAGTTTAGGGTTTCTGGGTGATTTGGGGCTTGAAATTTACCGGCTTGGTCCTCCTCCCAGCTCCGGCGTGCTGCTGCAGCCGTCCGGCGATCTTCCTCCCAGCTCCGGCGTGTCTCCGCCACCCTCCGGCGCTACGGTTCCCTTTTTTTCCCCCGATTTCCACTCCAGCCCCGTCTCCTCCTGATCTCCCTCTGGTTTTGGTGCAAAAACTAGCTTGATCTCTTCTTCTTTGGTCGACGTCAACCCCTTTTGTTTCTTCTATTTTTTTCAAAATTTATTTATTTGTTTTTCTTTTGTTTTTTACAAATAAAATAACAAATTATTACTAATTGACATTTTATTTTTATCCTTTAATTAAATGCAATGGTTTAAAATTCCAGCTCCAACGATTTAAAAAAAAAAAATTCCAGCTCCAAAAATGCAATGGTTTAAAAAACATTTTTTTTCACCTCCATTTAACACCTCCCACGTGGATGAACAGTTAGAAGTCCCATAAACTCATTTTGATATTTCGAGAATCTTTGAACAATTAGAAATCCCATAATCAGGTTAATTTTTTATTTTAAAAGATGAGTTGTAAGTTGACATACTTCATTGATTTGGTGGAACAATTGTAGTACTTCCGTCTTAAAAAAATAGTCTTATTCCTCTTTTCATATTGAATAAGAAAAGTTTATTTAATTGACAAAGTAAATTTTAATATTATTTTCCTATTATACATTTTCATTTATCAATTATTCTACTTTAACAATTTTATTTTTTTATAACTATACACAATAAATCGGGTATATAAAATAATTAATATTTCAACTATTTTTTAAAAAGGAAACTGGACCATATTTTAGGATGAAAGCAAAAAGGAATTTAGATCATTTTTTTTGGATGGTAGTAGTATTAATTACGTGTGAATCATAGTAATTAACACGTATTCGAATAAGTACAATATAATAAAAATCATTTATAATCGGTTTAAAAAAATCATCTATAACTGGTTTAGATGGACCCTATATTCAAAAGTAAAATCTTATGTTTGATGGAACCACCTTTTAAGAAATTATACTGAATAAATAAAAGGCACTTGGAGATTTCTTAGTGTATATCTAACCAGAAAACTTTAGTTTACAATTTTTCTACTTTAAAGTTTAAAATATAGTTTCTCATATTATATTTTACAAAATTTCTCTAATCTATATACGATAAAAAGGGCGCACATATTTTCTACTTCATATTTTTCTCTATTTTCCAATATTCAATATTAAAAACTAATTAACTATATGCTTTTTTATTAATTGTTACACAAAAATAAAATTTTAGATGAACGACCAATAATATTGCATTTATTATCATATGGAAACAAGAAAGGATGAACTTGATATATTAGGTGAAATTAGAAAAAACACAAAAACCACACAAAAGCCCTTTCAAATAATAATAATAATAATAATAATAATAATAATAATAATAATAATAAGGAACTGACAAAAAGGTTGAACCTGATCAAGTGGAATAAAAAATAAGGGGAAAAAAAAGGAAAAAGAGGAAAACCATTAAAATGATAGTTCCATAAATAAACAGAACTACAAAAGGGAACGGAAAGCTACAAAGCCAACCCAAATTTGGCGCGGCGCTTTGCAGATCTCTGAAATGGTGTCTACTAAAAAATTGCATTGTAAAATATCAAAAAGTCATTTTTCCTGGTTTTGATTTGGACCAGAAATTGCCTGATATGTACAAACACAGAAATCAAACCAGGGGCAGAGGGACGACGGGGAATGGGGAGGCGATTGCCCAGGCAAATTCGGTCGCCGCATTGTCAAATTAAAATTGATCTAACATGATATGTGGTGTTATACGGTCATGAGCACGCCACATACTTGTGATCAACCCCACATGGATATATGGTATGTATAGTATCATACTATATGGTGCTAGATCGGGACTACAAATAAAACACGCTCTCTCTCTTAAAAATTGTGTTATATTTATTTTGGTATAGCTGTGGTCTAACCATTTAAATGCATTAGGTTCCAACTTTTGACAAAATTTGATGAAGGATTCAATTAAGGCCCGAAGAATATCGAAGTTAATTAGTGTTATTGTTACTGAGACTTGAAGAAGGAAACTGAATTACCAGAGAGACTATAAAGAAGATAAGATACTGTAATAAAGACTTGGAGATCCATCTTTAAAAAAAAAAAATAATATTAGGAAGAGTAACATGTGTTTATATGTTGGTTATTTAATTTATATGTATTTGATTTGATGTGGGACTTTATCCCTTAACAATTGTTCAAAGAGGCGCAAAGTATGAAATACAAGTTTCGACTCTAGCCCTGCGTTCGGTGGTTCAAACAAGTTGTGTAATGGCTAAGGTATTTACATTTTGGGCTAAAAGTTCTGAGTTAGAACCACGCTCATCTCTCTCCCCTATTTCTCCTCCCATCCCATATCTCTCTCCTTGTATTAAAAATAAAAATAAATAAATAAATAAAATACTACACTAGGCCTGCTTTCGCCCTTTATAAGTATATAGGGGACTAAACTGATCTAGAAACTGTAGGCTAATTAATGGCGGACGCTATAATTTTATCTTTCACAAATTAGTAGGCTTTATTTGGAAATGGCAAAATTCCTTCTTGGAAAATGGATAGAGCTTTATTTAGGGAAAGAAAAATTCTCCACTAACAACGTAAAAATGTAAATTTCGAAAATGAAATTACTAATTAATCCCCTCCTTTAAATTCCTGATAAGATATCACATAAAGTTTAAATTCAATCCATGTAATTGTCATTTCTAGTCATTTCTAATTTCATCACGAAATAGATCAACAACAGATTGGTCTTTCTTTAAATAAAAATTGATGTGGGTGGATTTTGGATGAGTTTTTTTTTTTTTTTTTGGGGAGGGGGGGTGTCATGGCCCTTCAAATAAGGGGACAAAAACAAATTTGGGACCACTTTCAATAAGAAAATTTAAGGAAAGGGGGACCTTATTGACATTGAATTTAATTTAACAAATTCGGAACCCTCTTTTTTTTTTTTTTATGGTTTAAGAAATAGGTTAGGTGTGTGCTCTTTGAATGACAAATTGGGGACCTCTAACATTGACTAATAAGCCACATACTCTTCAAGACACAGTGACTAATTTTCCAGTTGATGAAGTTCACGAATTAAATTAGATTTTGGTGGTCCATTATCAATTGGAATCCACTAGCTGTGTATACAAAGGTTTTGTCACCTTCACAAAATTTGAAGCTTGTAAATTAAAATTTAAAATTCGCGCATGCGTGAGCACGGTAAAATGCTTAGCTCGTCTAGCTGGTCCAAATATTAGAACCTTGGACCAATGCATTAATGGACCTATGGACCATGTTGACAATATTTTGGCCATTGAAGTGCTAATCAAAGTAATAATCAAAATCTAGATCACTTGTTGTGTTTCATACGGAAGAGGAGAATCTCTATTTAAAAGATCTTTGTCTTATACAGACAAACATGGCGTGCATCAGTGTGTGTTTCGACATCAACTAGCGTAGAATCTATCCAGCTATTGACTCAATATTCCACGCGCAACGACGATATGTGGGCCACGTCGACTTTGCAAATTACACGCACATCCATGCAATCAACCCTAAGACAAACACATTTTTGGTGTAATAGTAAAGTGGTCTCAAACCCACACGTGTAGACATGACAAATTAATCAAAATAGACAAAGAAGTATTTTCTTCGAGTACCAAAAACGACACCCTTTTGTGACTTTTATGGAATAATGATCACATGCAAATCACGTGACTTGTGTTCCCCATCAATCTTGTTATGATAAGGACCTGAGAATGGGCATGCATGGTTGAGAAGAGACAATGTCGTCAAATTCAAGGGCAGTGACACATATCTTGTGCTTTAAGTGATGCAGTCATTACATAGTTATTTTAGGGACCTATGATTAACAAAACAAAAGACATTGGGAACATATGTTTTCTTGATCAACATTTTATATTTCCTATTGTCAATTCAAATTTTTGTTGCATAAAGAAAAGGCCAAACACATTAGGATATGGTTTGATTTTGTTTAGTTGTCTAGGGGATATTCACCTTGTATTCACGAGATAATTATATTATGGACAGGACATAATTTATTTATTTAGTTTTTGTAGATTATTATCAGGTTTAGTATACTGATTCGGATAAGATTGAGTTATATCTTTTATTTTGTTTCATCATGGTTAATTAATTATAACGTGGCATACGTGACAAGATGGATGTACTGTAATGAAACTCTTTCTATTTCGTTTTAAAGAAGTGGTAGACTTTTGCTCGAGAAGTTAAGAGTAAAGGGAAACAAAATACTGTAATGGCCGAGGCTGATTTTGAACGAGTCAAGTGAGTAGAAGCTAAGTGCTCTTATTGGAAGATGATGGTTTTAAAGAAATTGGAGTGAACTTCCAGGTGAACCGGACCGTGCTAATGCACTATGAAATGATATGATATGATAAGAAATGGTGTTTATTTGAATATTACAGGGGCTTTTAAGGGAGGGGAATTGAACCCTGATAAAAGGTGTGGAAATACAATCAGATGCCATTAGACCACATGAGTCTTGGCATAAGAACTAGTGTTTATGTTTGTTTATAGTGATTAAACCATCTTGCTTGGTTCATTCAAAAACTCACTTAATTAATGTAATTTCTTAACATATCCCTCACTTACGTGTCAGGTTTTGTTAGTCTCTATTCAGAGCATTAATGCTTACACATGTTTTTTTTTTCTTTGGGGCCGGGGGGGTGGGTTAAAAAATAAGTAACAATGACATTTGAACTTTATCTGCTCTAATATCTTACTACATCGTTGGAAAGTGAAAAAAAAAAAAAATACCAAACGTTGAATCTAAATGAAAAATTTGATAGGTAAAGTGAGTAAAGTGCATGAATGAAAACATGGAGTCCAAAGCATGTCTTAAGGTTGGAGTACAACAAAGACAAGAAATGGGGCTAAAGAAGCTACCCTAAAGAAAAAAAAGAACTGGTAAACTACACGCACAACTTTATTAAAATGGTTTGATTTTAAAAAAATATAGGGTATGGCTCTTTTTAAAGCAATCGGACCCCGCAATAGATTTGGAGCCCTTTTAGCCTCACGCTCTCATTGAGTAAGTGTATTTCCATCAAAGCTCCTTGGCTATGTGATTCTAATTTTTCGAAATTTGTCAAGTTGAATTGATCAAAAACGTGAAAATCAATATTATGAAGATCATGTTAGATTGTTTCAATTAGAAAATCCAAAGAATAGTCACAATTTTGATTGGTTATTATTGAAATCCCTACTATGTAAAAATTGAACAGTGGTAGTTTTTAGATTAATTAAGGGGTTAAAGTAGAGTTATTCTTCTTGTTTCACCCATTTTAGTTATTTTTAACCTTAAAAAATTACTTTTTTTTTTTAAATAGAGAACCATGAATGAACTCTAAAAGAAAAGGTTTTGAGTTCTGAGATGTTTCTTTTAAATTAATATATATATATATATATTAATACTTCAATTAAACTTCAGAAAACTAAATAAAGAATCAAATAGACACATATATCTCATAGTTACGAGAAGGTAAAACTAACGTCCCCCGTCGTGAATCAAAACCGACATAAAGAACGGGCAGACGAAGATGGGGGACGCGCATTGAATGCGTGTTGAGTTACCACACAACAATAGAGGAAAATTTCTTTGTAATAACATAATAATCAAGTAAAAAAAAAGTGTGTTGTCCGGGTCGAATATAGGAACTAACAAATGGGAACACCACCAGCAATTGGGTCGGCTAAAAGTCTGGCACTGACAAACACTTGCTTGCAAAAATGTTGCCCACATTACCTCACTCTTGTCCCTCACCCCCACCCCACCCCACCCCCAGTCTCCCTATATATATGCACAATTTTCCATATACACAAGAATCCCTTGAAGCCCATCTCACTACAAGTGTGTTTTTGTATTGATTGATTTGTCGGTGACTTGTGGAAGAGAAAGAGATCATGATGGAGTTGCAACTTAAACTCTCCCTCTCGAGCGATTCAAATGAAGTGTTCGATCTTAATCATAATAGAAATGATCGAGGAGCAGAAGAAGATAATTGCAAGAAAATGAGGAGAAAACGAAGTTTCAATGAAACTTTTGAGGATGAAATCAAGAATGTACAACTAGTCCCTCCAACGTTGTCATTGTTGGTTTGGGATGACAATCATGTCCCAAAAGACAATATCAAGTACTTGCTTTCCACTCTCTCTAGTGTGTGTATGTGAGAGAGAGAGAGAGAGAGAGAGAGATTAATGATTATATGATTATTGATTGATGATCTTGTAGTGGTAATTTGTATTCATTAATCCTTGGTTATATGGCAGAAATGAATGTGATGAAGAAGATGGGGTTGTGGGGTGGCCGCCTATTAAGCCGTGGAGGAAGAAGATTCTGCACCACCATAGCCGCCGCGGCTGCTCCACCAACAACTATGTGACGATAGTGAACGCCGGAAATGGGGGCGGTGGAGGAGGAGGATCCAATTCCACATACGTCAAAGTAAAGATGGAAGGAGTTGGGATAGCGAGAAAAGTGGATTTAAGTCGTCACCGTTCTTATCAAACGTTGATCGACACCTTGATGGCCATGTTTGGCCATGTAAGTAGTTAACACTTTCAATCAATAGTCGAACGTACCGAATATTTCTTACAAAATTCAAATTTTATTGGACAAAATTGTAGAAATTTGGTTATTAGAGTTTGTTTATTGGACATAAATCAGGAAAAAGTTGAGGCATACAAGCTTACATATCAAGATAAAGAAGGGGATTGGCTGCTTGCTGGAGATATGCCTTGGGGGTAAGTGCGTCTTTATTTAATTATAAGTAATTAACTATATTTTAATTATTATATAAATATTATATATCTAGTTTTTTTTTAATAAAATTTTTTGACTAATTATGGAATTTGTTTTGCAGAACATTTATCAACTCAGTGCAGCGTCTAAAATTGCTAAGAAATGGCCACTGATTTCCGTCTAGCATGGATATCATATTTTTGTTGAAATCCTACTCTTCACTAGGCATCAATTGGCTAGATCTTTTGTAGATTTTGTAAGTGCCGAATGTAGAATCTACTCGACTGAATATGCTAGTACTAGTATTATGATATTATTACACAATTGTCCCATGTATTAAATACGTATTTAAATTTTTAATTAATTGGGTATACTGGTAAAATATCAGTGGAGGTGGGCAATGTTTACAATAACCACTGTGAGTAAGTGATTATTCTTGATTTTTTAAAAAAAAAATGAAAAGAAAGAAAGAATAAAGCATTAAAATCAGGCATATCGATCAAAGTGAAACTAGAAAATATTGAAAATTGATACAAGATTTGAATCTCGACCCCCCTTAACCTTAAATAGGAAAAGTACTAATTAGAAGCCTTGATTATAGAACACCTGTTTGGAGGCTCCAACATGGCACCCAACTTTCTTGTATCATCTGAAAACTGGATTCTAATACCCGTACACAAAAAATGGACATTGGGTTCTTTTTCTGTCCTCAACTCACCTTGCACAATCACATCGATGATCAACAGTGGAGTACCCAAAAGATGGTTGAAGTGGTAGCCAAAACTCAATGACCCAGAGCCAAAACACTAAAAAAAATTTTTAAATTTTTTTGAAGGGTAAAAAAATAGATTTTTTCAAAAAACGGGGTAGCCGGGGAACAGGAGGCTACCCCCTAGATCCGCCCATGATGATCAGAATTCCATCGAGCCCAGTGACTATGATGAGATCACGGTAATGATCCCCCAACCGGAAAAGCACATTTGCGCTGTATTTGCTTCTACTTGAATCAAAACTTACATTGTCTGTTCTAAGTATGTTTTTGCTGCTGTTGTGAGAAACCCCAACATAACATTGATCATAATCAAAAGTCGAAAATTCGTATTGAAAATTCATACGATCAATTTTTCTTTAAAAAAACAATGCCGAACCCACATAGCTACGCTCCTTAATAAAGAGCTCGGGTTGTTTCCTTAGAAAAATTGTCGCAGTTTAGAACTTCAACAAGAAAAGTACAAGGCAGAAGGCTTGATTATAGAACATTCGTTTGGAGGAGGGTCCAACATGGCACCCCAGTTTCTTGTGCCATCTGAAAACTGGATCTTAACATCCTTCGACAGTACATCGGCACTGGGCTCTTGTTCTGTAAATATTTTACCTTGCACGTTCACGTCAACGTCGAGAATTCCATGCCGGTCAGCCGCGGCTAGGAGGAGACCACGGTTATGATCGCCCAATTACGGAACAAGTCCGTTAGACGTTAATAATATCTCATAACGTCTTCTACTTGAATCAAAAGTCACATCGTCTGTTCTGCATATATATATATATATATATATTCGCTGCCGTTATGAGAAACCCCAATGTATCCTTGATAGTAATCGAAACAAGTCACGAGATTACAATGCTCCAAACAAAAATTCTAAGGCAACATGAAAATGAGACATTATTAAGTGACATTTTTATATGGCACAAATTTATTAGATGATGAAAAAGTAGCCATGTAATCATCACCCAATGAATTTGTGCCATGTGAGAATGTCACTTTTTCACGTCCCCCTAGAATTGCTCATGTTCCAATCTGCCATTAATGTGTCGTTGCCACCAAAGTCATTCCAGATGGATAGTGTCACAGATTCAATTTTCACACTGTCATCTCGGCGATCACAATAAGATAAAACAAGTACCAGAGGGAGTATGACGAGAGAAACGAATATGAAGAATTTATATATATATATATATATATTAAATAGTACACCGTTTCTTCTCGAAAAATAAAAAAATTAGTCTACCGTTTGAGCGGTGAATCCGACCATAGAATGAATTGCAAGTGGAAGAAAAATGGAGAAGGAGGATAATTTGAAAAGAAAATGAGAGAAGGGTGACATAGGATATGAAAGATTGTGACATACATGATTTGAACTAGTATACCGCTTGAGCAGTGAACTATAGGATCAATTGTAGGACATGGTTTTGTGACATACAATACTAATTTTTCTAGATCGGAAGAGCCTAGGGATAAAACCTCACTATAGTCCGTAATTATATATATTGTTTAATTTCACAAATAGTCCCTAGTCTTTGCACTTTTTATTAGCTGAGTCTTTAACCTTTTTTCAGTGCTGCAAGTGCCCAACCATTCATTTTATGACAAGTTTGCCTTTACTTTTTAAATAAAAACAAAAAAATGTAAAATATAGTAAAAATAATATAAAAAGGAAAAAGAAAAGTAAGAATGGGGATCAATAGCAGGTTGAAGAAGAATGGGGTGGACGGAGGAGAATTTGAAAAGAATAGGGAAGGAGGAGAGAAACTCTCCCTCTAATCAGTAGAAAATGGGTGAATTTTGAAAAAACAATTTCAATAGAAAACACTCGATGCATGAATTCGGTTTATGGGCAAATAAATATAAATAAATGATTTTTATCTTCGAAACCTATTGGAAGGGGCAGTGAAATGGAAGAGAAATCATAGAGAAATGACCGACGCCCTGAAAATACTATGAGTTGCTCGCAATGACTATAGCGCTTGGTAAATTTACCAAAGACGAAACACATGGGTCCCTCTTTGGTGAACTTGAAAAAGGAAAAGCCGATTTCACCCTCTTTTGTGAACTTAAAAGGGGAAAAAAGGAGATATAACAATATTTTTGTTCGAATCCTAAATTGAGTATTTTGACTAGGCATCTCAATTTGCAATTTTTATGTAGATTTTGTAAGTGAACATTAATGTAGAATTTACTAATCCGGCAATATTAGTTCAATGTATTTAAAGAAGAAAAGAAGTTGTATTCAATGAGTATATCAGCAGTAATCCCATCAAATATCCATCTTATGCTTTACAACACTAAGATTAAGATTTCAACTACATAGCACGATCAAAACAAAACTAGAAAGTACTTAAAGGTCAGTACACAAAAGATCCAAATCTCGACCCCCTTAAACTTGGAACTTAATCCCTAAACCAGAAAATAAAAGATTCCTTGATTATAGAACACTCCTTAGGACGGTCTAACATGGCGCCCCACTTTCTTGTATCATCCGAAAATTGGATTCTAATATCCTTACACAATAAATAGACATTGGCTTCTTTTGATGTTCTCATCTTACCTTGCACGTTCACGTCGATGTACAGAATTCCATCAGGGTCGGTGGCTATGAGATCACGCTTATGATCCGCCAACCGAACAAGCGTGTTTGTGCTGTACTTCCCGCTATCTGAATCAAAAGTTTCACTGTTTGTTCTAAATATGTATTCGCTGTTGTTGCCGTGAGAAACCCCAACATAACATTGATCATAATCAAAAGTCTCGAACGAAATTGTAATGCTCCAATATGCCATTGTGTCATTGCCACCAGACTCATTGAAGTTAGATAATGTCACAGATTGGATTTGGACATAGCAAACTCTAGATGAATTGAAGAAAAGCAATATCAAGAGTACCGTAGACACCGTACCTAATATCAATGTGAGTAATGCGAGTAACAAAGAATGTCTATCAAGAAAATCGACCCATCGAGGTCGATTTTGCTCTGTTAAAGGAATGGGAATTTCTTCCACAGGACACACTCTGTTACTTTTTATGATCGACATACTTAAAAGCTCTGAAACTAAATAAAGCTAATTATATCAATTGGAGGATGAGGATATATATATATATTATATGGATTATTATTAAGAGGGAGAAGTAGAAACGGATTATGATTATTGATTGAAGACAAATTAAGTTTGATTAGAATTAGAATGTGTTGGATTTATTGTCAAAAATAATCCAAAGTTGAAAAGGAAAAGGAAAAGGAAAAAAGAAGAGTTCTTGGAGGAAAAGGAATCCAAATCCTAGAAGGAATTATCTTATCTTCCAAGTAAACAAAGCAGATCGGAAGAGCGTGTGTAGGGAAAGAGTGTAGGCAATGGTGTAGATCT
>CAVNYN010235895.1:0-25392 GCA_963692815.1 Nyctanthes arbor-tristis
TAAATAAATAAAATTCTTGTTCCCAAAAATCTAATAAAATGAAGATATATATATATATATATATTAGTAATGTTAAAGAAAACTTCCCATCCCATGTGGCGTGTATGGATGCACACCACGTGTATTTACAAAACTTCCCGAAAGTTCCTTAATATTTTCAAAAAATATATATATATCCAATCTATTAAAATGCCAATTATTAATTTATTATCCTTTTAATGAGTCCATGAACTAAATGAATATGATTATTAGTTTGTATAAATGCTAGTGTAAAATAGAATGAGTTCACAATATATAAGTGACAGCTAATTGATATGGAATCATCCAGGGGTCGACCTGCTGCCACCTTGACGTGTATCAAACGGTTTAATTAACTGAACAAGGTCAGCATATTTGAAGGAAAATGGTTAAGGTAATAATTAATTAAGACCATTCTTAAACTAAAAACAATTAAGAGATTATTGCGGTAATCACTTTTTTTCTTATTATTATTATCATCATCATTATCATTATTAACTACAATTAATTATGTGTACCGACCAAACTTGCTGCTCTAATAGGGCTTGATTTATATATATATATATATGCATTATATTCATTCACTTTTTAGTAAATCTCCTAAGTTGTCCTTAAATATGACAAAATAATAAGGGTTAATTGCATGATCTCATCAATTCAATTCAACAAATTACCAAAATTCAACAGATCAATTAGCTAGACCTCCTAAATTTAAATATGACAAGATAATAAGGGTCAACAGAATTTGTTCAGTTTTTGCAATTAGGCTATATACGCAGCCTGTATAACACGATCTTTAGATTGCTTAATAGAATTTGTAATTTGATGATTGATATAGACTCTGCTAAGATATGCATCATGACATTTTTTTCCACGAGTCATGTAATCATATCAAAAAATTAAAAGCTTAATTATAAGCATCCAAAATAAAATATCCTTTTCACCACGTACTAAAACCAAAAATGCGAAAAGGAATTGACATGGGCATTTTATTTTGCGATGTCATTGAAATTAACTCCACTTAAAAGAAGAAATCACTCATCATGAACATTCCTTGTCATCAATTTAATTTTCTGTCTGGTAAATCTAATTTTTGTTAGTAGAGTGACCTAATTGCAGCTAATTAAGGGGGCTTAATGGCTTAATTGCTGACAATCTGATCATGAAAGGAATATTTGAAGTCTAACATAATAATCAAATTAATTGCATGTATGTTTCAAAAAAGAAAAAAATTAATAATAAACACAAAAATGTTAATGATAAATGGCTCCCCGGCTTGTTTAATCACTCTTCTTCTGTACCGGCCGGCCTGTGGACGTTGGATTGTGGCGATTCATTCATTTGGAAACTGTGCAATATATGTGTTGAGAAATGACAAAACTTGGAATTGAAATGCATTTGATAATATGCACGAATAATTGTTTGGTGGACTTGTCGTGAAATATCTTACAGGAAATAGCTTAGTCGTATGATATAATTCATTCTGATTATTCTTATTTAAACTGATGAATTACACCAACAAAATGAAATTAGGATTGGCAGTATAAATAAATATATTGAAAATTATCTAGTGCTAACGGTTAGCCTTCACATGTAAAATTGACTAGTTGAATAATGTAACGGCTCCATATCAAGTGGTTTTCAATTGCAGGCCTGCATTCACACCCGCATTTGTCACCAAAATGGTGCCCCGCGGTTCTTATTAAAAAGGAATTGTAAATATATTATTAGTATTTCGATTCCCTCATATGGGGGTTTGTCTATATTTTATATGTAGTTTTGTAGTCTCTTGTATATGAGTTTGAGTTCTATTGTTGATTTATGTGCGCTGTGTTTCAAAATGATATATATCTATATGCACTTGTACTGCCATAACGTGGATTGTGATTGTACTTAAAAAAAGGCTTATAATATTCTTTGTTAATAATATTGTATCAAAAATCAAGAAAATCAACCAAAAATAGCATAACAGGCCGTAAATACATTCTCTGATTTTTACTTCGATATATGTGGAACTTTATGTAAGAAAATTAATTTATTTAGAGTAAAGTGATAATGCATATATTAGAGGATTTTTAAAACGCTAGTTTTATTTAGAACTTGATTAAGGGTGGGTTGCAAGAACTTGAAGATATAACTGTATGCTGCTTCAGTTGGGTGAATAGAATCAAAGTACACATGCATACTTGGAGGCATTGATGCAAACAGGTGATATCGGATTGCACAAAATCGAAGTTTCTATTTTTCCACTTCCACAGCAACCAGTGTGAACCTCATCGAAACCTGCCGATGTTAATTTTCCTCATGAGTCAAAAACTATTTTCCTGGCTACCTTAATTTAAAGCACTCAGTAGTCATTTACTCAAATAAAAATTCTAGGAGATGAATAATTGACATTATAGATGTAATACGATTTTATTTAGTGATGAAAAAGTATCCATGTGCTCATCACTCAATAAAATTGTACTATACGAGAATATCAGTTATTATTAACCTCGATTTTTCATGTCTCTCTAAAATTACTCTATATGTACTTTTCTTTCACAATTAAAATTGGTGTTTGTGATGACTATTGAAACACTTAATTAAAGCAGCTACTGAGACTCATCAGAAGTTGCTTTTGAATCCGTTTGGCTAATTCTAGAAAATTATTTTCATGTCTTAGAATAAATATTCCTACCGGAAGTTCATCATAAAATTTAAAAGCTGCTTCTATCTGATTAACTAAAATATTTGATTTTCCCCCCCAGAAGAGGTTAAGCCAAGGGCTGGGCCGCTTTTGAAGAGCTTTTCAATCATAGTAGCCTCCTCGAGGAGTCTTATAACCCCCACCCGTTAAAAACTATTTGAAATAGGCCTTAACTAATAATGAAGCAACTTAAGGAATAGAAAAAATTGACTAATGTGCCTACCAAATTGGGAGGGATTTTTGATCATCTGGTCCAACGGTGTGTATACATCAATATATACAATTATGGTAGCGGGTGTTTCCATGGCCTTTATTTTTCTCTGTAGCTTCTGGTTATAATCGGCCGTGGCTGACGATATTAATTGGTTGCATTCACGCTTATGGAATAACCCCGACTTACCGGACGTGAAGGTGATAACTACCGGCAAACAACCCAAAGGAGGTACTCCGACCACCCCTATTATCCGAGCTCCTTCACCAGTTAGACATGTTGCAAAATGTATACCCACTGATGGTTAGAGAATATTGATTTACCTCTTTCTTGTCATTGAGACCGCGTTACCCTTACGGCGCAATTGTAAATAGTTGAAGTTGGTGTCAACGTTGTACTAGATCATGCTGACACCTCATAAATGTATCGTAATACATGGAAAGTACTCCCAAAAGGCAAGACATTTGAGCCGTTAACATGCATTTCAGAAACTTTAAGAAAGTTTCCTATTTTTTAATTAAACTCAGAAACTTCATGAAAGCTCTAAAGAAAGTCTCGATGAGTGGTGTAGATATAATTAGCTAAAAAAGATTTTATTTTAAAATTTATTAATTTATTTTGGAAAGGCTTTAAAAATTAGGTAATTAATTAAACGGAATGAATTTGCTATTTTAGTTTTTTTTAAACAGTACTATTTTAGCTACTATAAAATCAAGTTAATAATATTAATTTGAGATTATGCTTATTTAGAAATGATGCTTTTTTCATAAAATAAAATTGATAATATTTATTTTAAAAAAATCAAATTAATAATATTTATATATTATTTCAAGTCCTATATTTTTTTTAGTAATGACGCTTATTTATCTCATATATATCGCATCTCGTTTCTCTCTTCTATATATGCAACATACATAGAAGTCATTTGGAAACTATAAACCCGTTGAGATGAATTTTGAAAATTTCTGAAATTGATCAAAGCATTAATTGGTGCAAGCAAGAAGCAGAACCATATATATATATATATATATGGTGCAAGAAGCATTCTGAAAAATGCATATGATATAATTGATAACTCGTCTAGCATTCATAAAAATGATAGATAGATCGTGATCTAGCTATATATATAATAATAAACCTGTATGAAAAGCTCCACTTGCCGCAACAAGAATTGCTGGTAACTGGAGATTGTGTAGGTGAAGCGCCGAAAAGGGGTGCCATAATAAGTTAAGGCGATGTCATTTGAGCCTACGCTTACAATGTATCTGGCCTTACTTATCAAAACTTTTGTTCTTTCCTTCCCAATTGCGACTTCAAGTCTTCCTTTGTATTCCCTAAAAAATTCCAGTTGTTTTTGCATCGGAATTACTTCCTGTCAAGTGTCAACGAACAAGATGTACATATATATATTTTTGCGTATTCATTAAGATTTAAGAGATTGTGAAACTATCTAAGATCATCATGTAAGCATGTTAGGGTAAACCACATATAGAGTAGACGTGGGGGGTCGAAGCCGGTGCTAGCAGACGCAAAACAAGCTCCTGTCATCAGCTCCTCCAAGCTCAGTGTTGGGACCAAATATGGCGGAATATAGTCTTTGAGTCCCACGTAAGAAGCTGCCTCAATAAATAAACATACACAACATATCAAAATTTGATCATTAAAAATTAATTATTATCGGAGTGTAATTGGAATGGAAAAGGGATTGAAAAAGTTATTTACCAGCACAATCAGGGACAAGGCGGCCGTCGGAAAACCTTCCAGTTGGAATATGGTTCTTGGAATCTATTCCATAAGGCGGAAAATTGGCTTTCACTAGAGTTTTCCCATAATTATTGTTGCCAGTATCAACGATTGAATCTCCGAAAATAAAAGCTGCTGAAATCGTGTTGTTTAATGGCCTTTTGTTTACAGCCTCACTAATCGTTAATAGAGAAAATAGTAGTGCATGAAGAATGATTAATAGAGTACTCCACATTTTTGCCGTGAAATCCCAATAAAAAGTAATCTGCAAGTTGGTGTATTTATAAGAGAAATGATCTACTAAACAATAAAGTGATATGATAATAATTAAACCAAATTTTATTTTTCTTATTATCTCATCCAGCAATCAATTTATGTAGCAAATGTTATTTTCATGTATTTATACATTGAATCACTTAAGCGATCAAGTCTGATATACGATCAAATGTTCGCTATGAGCATCTTAATATAGATTTGCACTTTGAATGATATATACGTGTTACATTTTATTCTCAACACTTCTGCTAAATGATTGTTTTGCCAAATGAATGCCTCTTTTACTTCTTTATAATTATTATTTAATTATTTCTCTATTTTTCTTTTTATTCTTGAAGTCGAGTACAAATTAATTAAAACACCATATCAGGGTGTGTATCAACGTGACCATATATATATGACTATGGTGGTTTGAGCAACTACGTGGTTCGAACCAAACCGACAACTCCCTTATATTTTTCCTTCACTTCACTATATCTCCTCTAGGAATGGCAATGGGGCGGGTTTGGGGTAGGTATTCCTTCCTCCGTCCCCGCCGCATTAAGGAATTCCTTGCCCCGTACCCGCCCGTACCCGATCGGGGGAGGTTTGGGAGGATGACATTTTAACCGCCCGGGTTCACATTTGGTAGCTTCCAACTGGAACTTAAAATTAAGTTCTTGTCATCCTTGGATAAAGGATTTATATGAAAATATGAGGTAAATGACCAAATTAAGATATATAGAATGAACTCCAAATTATGAAAATCGCTATCTTTGAAGAGATGTTTCTCTCCACACATTATCACAAAGGCATATGATGAAAATTTCTCTCAAAATATAATAGAGATATTTGATTTGAACTGTGTCGGTTTGATCAAACCAAGAGAAACTCAATATATAAAATTAACGATCTATGTCAAAAGAACTAATGAAGAAGAAGAATGAATTATTTGTATATACTACAAATGAGAATATATTTGCCATGTATATATAGAAGTGAAGGTATCCATTGGAATAGGTGTGCCCATTCAATATGCATCTATATATTGGAAGAAGCAAAACATTTGCGTAAAAAGAAAATTACAAAAAATATCTAGCAAATGCCATATAAGTTGATATAATGTCAAACGCGTATTTTTAAAGTCTGAACATATATTGTTCAATCTTTCACGAAATGAATGTGCATGTTAGGCCTAGATGTGTGCGCGCTCAATATGTATAACGTGTACACAAGGGATATTATTATATTTTCTCCACGTACGGTTCTAATTTAAAATGTAATTGCAAAATAATGTGGATACTTCATGATTACAAACAATTTAATTAATATATTTTAGAGTTAAATTCTCTTGATAACTTGAACAATGAATGGAAGTAGAGACTTGAATATATAGCGGTATGTTGCTTCAGTTGGGTGGATCGAATCAAAGAATACATACTTTGAGGCATCAAAGCAAACAGGCGACATTGGATTGCAAAGGATCGACGCTTCAAAATAACCAGTACGACAGCACCCGGTCCGGGCCTCGTCAAAGCCTGCAAAACATTTTATATTTCACCAACTTTTTGTAAGGATGATATCAATAGAAAAAAATCATGGCACTAATTAAAGTATCTTTGACACTAAAAGAACATATATAGATAGATCAAGCTGAGCAAGATTCAAGGGCTACTATGGAACAAATGAGTTTCCTAATTTGAAGTTTTTCTGAGCAGACGAAACATTTCCAGAAAATTATACAAATGAGTTTTGAAGCAACTTCTTGGTCTTGAAAACTTCTTGACTTGTTAGAAACCAATCCAAAAAGAGAGACTAAATTAACACAAGCATTTTGAAGCAGATTCATGATCTCAAAAGCTACTTTTGACTTTTTAAAAGTCATTTGGACACTGGAAGCTAGAAGAACAAATTAATATGTTTTGTGGCACCATGAACTCAAAAGAACTTTGAGCACTTTTAGAGACCGTGTGATTTAGATTTTTGAAAATTGATTGCATTAAAAAAGTGATATTTTTGCCATAATATATGGTTGAAAAGTAAGAAAAAATTGGCTCACATTGGCGATTCACCTTGACTCACATTAGCGGATCTAGGGTGGCCATGAAAATTGTTTCAAATTTTACGTAGGAAAAAGAATGTTTTTTAATATATACATTAAGTCGAACTAAATTTTTTTATTATATATAGCCCATGTTGGAAAAAAAAATCTGGATCCACCAGACTCATTTGCCCCTTTAATAAGAAATGAGTCAATGAGATGAGAGCTTTAACAATGCTTAGAAAAATTTATGAAAGACGCTAAGGACTGAGTGAGGGCTAATTACACTTACCAAATAGAGAGGGATTTTTAGTCATTTGGTCCAAGGGTTTATATATATCACCATATAGAAATTTGGCATCACGACTTGTCAAGGCCTTCAAAGTTTTTCGGAGCTTCTTATACAATCAATTGCAGTGAAGGATAGCGACTCGATGCATCCACGGTTATTATTGATCAGTGCATTATTTGAATTAAGTGTAATTACGACGGCCAAGCACCCAATCGGCGGTAATCCCACCATAGCTATTTTTCGAGCTCCTTGCTCCTTCAAACCCTGTCACATCACAAACGCAGCAATGCATGATCATCTCAACATCCGCGTTTAACCGTTCTGGTCAAAAATTAATTAGGACTAATACTATTTGTAAATACTTCTTGTATATAATTGTACAACACCTTTTGAATTAATTACACACAGTTTTGAATTTTGTCATATGGGAGTAGAGACATTTAAGTAAATACACGACGTATGTACGTACAAATTAAAACATATCCTAAAATACTCTCTTAAAAGTATTTATTAATTATAATTTACTTATAACTTACTTATTTTGAATTTTACAATTGTGGCTAGCTTATAATCTCTGTGACAATTATTATTAATGTTAATTGTAAATAAACAAAGCATACCGTCCGGCGTCTGCGCTTGACGAGCTCCACATAATTAATTAATACTAATTAGCCTACAAAATACTACCTCCGTCCCGCGAAAATAGGCCCAGTTTCTGTTTTTAATTGTCTTACATTATGGTCCACTTATATAAACTAGGTTGAACAATTAATTTCTTTTTCAAATATACCATAGAACAATTAATGACTATATTGACTATATAAAAAGTGATTAAATATTAAATAAGGGTATATTAGAGAATTAAATGTACATTTTTTATTTCTAAACACATTAAATCACAATTCTTAATCCATAAGATTTGTTGATTTGGGCCTATTTTCATGAGATAGAGGTAGTACTACCAGTCATTAATTAAAAGCTTATGATCATCAGGAGATTGCGACGCCATGTCAAGGATTATTTTTGAAATAAATTTATTTAAATTTTTTCTTATCAGCTGCCTTACACATTATATTTTCATGTTAGTTGACCTATGATGGGAAAAGTACTCCTCAATTATCACATATATCTCCTTTATATCACCGCGTGTCAACCAGCTGTATGACAGAGGAACTGTTAAATATTTATGAAGTGATTATTATCCACTGCTAGCTCTTAACTTTATTTCTTTATTAAAAAATATATATATATATATATATTTTACATTTTTTTTTAAAAGAAAGTTCAAAATTTTCAAGTAGAGAGCATCTCAATTTTTAAGGTCCTTGTGGAAGACTAACACAAACGTTTCTTGATCTTGGTTTTTTGATATTTAGTAATGAAAAAATGATCTCCTTTCCCTTTGATTAAAAAAAAAAAAGATATAAATTTTTAGATATATAACCAACATATAAGGATCTAAACACTATTTGAAATTATAAGATCGACTTTTAACATTGACTGTCATAATTATATTCGGAGATTGATACATGGCATCAAGTGGGGAAATCTTGTAATCCAAATGAAATGTGAAGCTACCAATTATTATTTCCAAAATATTACTATACAATACGAATTTGGGTGCATTAAAAAAAAAAAAAAATCCAATGTTGGGAGGTAGATGAAATGATATATAATGATAGGTGAACAAACCTGTAGGAAGTGTCTAACATGCTGCAACAAGAAGTCCTCATAGCCAGAGGAATTGTATGTTTGGCGTCGAAAAGGACTGCCATAGTAAGTGATAACAAAGTCATTTGTTCCCGCGCTTATAACAAACGCCGCCTTATTTATCAAATTTTTGGTTCTTTCCTTTCCAATGGCGCGTTCAAGCCTGGTTTTATATTCTTTGAAATATTCCAGTTGCTTTTGCATGGAAATTACGCCCTGCAATCCAAACCACCCACCTACCCCAGTCAACTATCTATTCTGATATATACTCAACTCGTTATATATACGCAAAATATTAACATTTCATTTTTCATGTATATATATATATATAGAGAGAGAGAGAGAGAGAGAGAGAGAGAGACGCTTATGGTAGGTGTGAAGGGGTCGAATCCAGATGCGGCGGAAGCAAAACAAACGCCGGTCATCAACTCCTCCAGGCTTAGTGTTGGATCCAAATACAGTGGTATATAATCTTTGAGTCCTATATATGAAACTGTTCACCAAGAAAAAGACATGTAAGCACTGGAACAAAGACATGTGGCAATAGAGGACACAGTCGTCCAGTGTTGTTCCTATTATTATTCGTTTCGCTTCTTTTCTAATATTGTGTATTAGACATATGCATAAAAACAATCTTAGAGGCAAGGCAATAAGATTATCTATAAAATCAGTGACAAGGCGGCCATTGGTAAACCTTCCGGTGGGAACGCGGTTCAAGAAGTCCCTCCCGTAAGGCGGAAAGTTGCTTTTAAAAGGAGTTCCCCAGAAGTCATTATTGCCAGAATCAACCGTCGAATCTCCGAAAACAAAAACTGCCGAAATCGAATTATTGAACGGCCTTCTCTTGGTTGCAGCTTCAGCAACATTACTGAACAGAACCAAAAGCTGAAGAATGACGAAAAGAGACAAAGGACGAAAGCGCCGGAAGGAAACCCACATATTTGCTGCTAATTAGAATACGTACAAGTGGTTATGTAATTTAAGCATTGAAAACCCACCAATATATATAAAATAAAGTTGATGAAAATGAAAGAAATTAATTTTTTTAATTAGAAATTGTCCCAGAAATTATGGTTTACGTTAAGAACGGATTCTTGCATGTTACTATGCACGAGCAATGATAAACTTTCAGATTAATTTACCAATTAGTTTATCGGTTGTGTATTAATAAAAAGAGTAAATATGTCAATTAAGTCAATTATGTAATTTGAGTTTTAGATATTTTAGACGTTTTCATAATAAATGCATAGTGGCTGACATATATAATTAAAATGCACAATCATCTCAAATTCATTCTTTTAATATTTTCCCTCCTCTCTTCTCCTCAGATACAAAAGTTCAAAGATTAAACATGTGACGTAGATCAAAATGTATTGCCAAAAAGTTGTGGTGATAGATAGTTGATTGAACATACAACTCGTACGACGCTGACCCTTCTAAAGGAAGGGGAAAATGAAATCAATGCCCAGCGGAGCAATATCATAATTGTAAGCGCTGGTACGGTCTTTAAATCCACAGACAACACTAAAATGAACAAAACAAAATTAAATGAGAAATGGTCCCCTTTATTAAACATGTATCTTGTGCATCCATCTATAACGTACCAAGATCATAATTAAGTAGTTCATGCTAAATCGATAGTGTCCTTTGTTATAAGTACTTAATTAATTATTGGGTAGTTATATCTACACCACATTTTTTTACTAACCACACTATAATATACATACACACCACCATCTAAATGCAATCTCGATAAGTAAACTACATTTTGTTACCAATATAACCCTAAATTTTAAAAGTAAAAATAAAATAAAACAAAAAGAAAACATATATACGATACACAACAATCCTCTTAATTTTCTGTAATTTCCTTTCCACTCTCTCTCATTCTTCATCAATATAATAATGGATCCGATCAGTTTGCTTTTTTTAAAAAAAAAAATTACAATATGCTTTTGAATTACAATATTCTAATGTCAATAAATTAAAAATAAATTCAAATGGAAAATCTAAAAGAAAAGATGAAACTATTCCGCCATTTCCATTCAACTCTTCATCTTTTTTCTTTGAATCGCTAATACACAGTATTGTTCAAAGGCATATTAGAAAGTCATAAAGTGTGATTCTGGTGAATAAATATTGATTAGGTTTCAAAATCTTATCAATCTATAAAGGATTGTGTAGTAAATAAATTAGGGTTGTTATTTGTGAGGATATGAGTGTAAAAGGTTCTTATTTTGTGGTGTTCTTAGCAATTTTAAGTGTATATATATGAATGGTTATTTAAGTCATTTAATAGATGACCATTTTAGTGAATAAGAAAAAAGTTTAAATTAGTGGTGTGCTTAGTAAAAATAATAGTGTAGATATAATCACCCTAAATTATTAGCATTTTGATTAATTATAATAATTATATCTACATAATTATATTAGTAACTTCCACATATAAATTCTAGTGATTCTATAAAGGGTTGAATATTACTTTGAAAGGCTAATTCCTAGCTCTTTTCCTTTGAACCAACCGCTCTGTCTCCATTCTTTAAAGATTGGCCACAAGTTGGTTTCAAACTTGTTTAGGTTAATTTTATGAAAGTGTTTTTTATACTTAGAAGAATTATCGAATTTCTTAAAAAGTATAGTATAAAAAGTAGAAATATGAGGCAAGCAAGCAGCCAAAAAAAATAATAAATAAAGATTCCAAAAAATATGAAGGATCCAAATGAAATTTCAAGTTTTACAAGCTTAAGGGATATAAGCAAAGCCCAATCACACACAAGCACAGCCTAATTAGGCGATTATTAGGTCAAGTTTCAAACATTTACGAAATTAAGCGCGCTTTTTAAAATTTGACAAAACTTTCCAAAATCAGAGGTGGTTGCAAGGACGGAGCTATAAGGATGCACATGTATGCACACTTTTCCAGATGATTCTTTTTTTTTTTTTTTGAAGTTGCAGTCTTTCAATGCAGAGTCTGTTTGGCATTATTTATTTTTTCTATTTATGAATTCACCTACTATTGATTTGACAACTACTCAATAATCATCACACATTTTAAATTTTAATTAAATCTCCACCATTCATTTTCAGTATTTATAAATTCTCTTTATAAATTCACTTTATAAACTTAATTAAACGGGCAAGCAGTTTCTGCAAAAATGGCATTTGGAGAGGTTGAGGAAGACGAAGAAGTTGCTGAAAGGGAAAGGGCATATTAACACAAAATCCAAGAAATCATAGTAATGACTTTTCCTTCTCTCTCTTTAGTCTAATTATTATTAGTTCTTTCCTGCTAGATTCTCTCTCTCTCTCCCCCCCTTTTTTTGCAAACTCTCTCTCCTTATTTCTTTTTCTTTCTTTTTTTTTTTTTTTTGGTTTTTCATTATCTTCTTTTTTGACATTATTTTCATTATCTTCTCTTTCAAACAAGTTTTTTTTTTTTTTACTTTTTTGACGAATTGTTGTAAATTGTAATAACTACTTTACCTTACATTTTTTTTATTTCTTTCTTACTTATTTTTTCTGTTCGGTATTCGTTTTATATATGTATCTTTCTTTATTTTCAGCAAAACTTTTCTTTAATAATACATGAATATTGAAATACATAATTTTCAATTACTTTATTAAAATAAATAAACAATACTTAAGTTTCCTAGATAAGAAATTAAAGGTTTGCAAAAAAAAGGGATAAGATAAGAAAAGAAATTAAAGTTTCATGATAATTATTTTAAATTATTTTAAAATTAGGTTGATTTAAATTTTGTCACGTAACATCATTTTATTAGTTTACTATCCTCAAGAAAGTAACTTTTTAAATTAGTTTAAATTGTTGCAAAATACATTCGTATTATTTATGTGATAAATTAGTAATAAATCAATTTCTTTTAAACTTGATAAATATTATAAAAAGTGTGAGATTATATAAAAATGACATTTAATTTATCAATTAATTTTAAAAAAAAATCAACACATTTTGGAAGGGAAAAAAAGGAACTGAAATTATCATTTTCATTGAGCTTTTTAGGGAAACTTTTTTTTTATTAGTTTATGCATACCCAGCGTTAAAAGGCTGGCTCCGCCACTGGGTGGTTGATTCAACTTTTGCCACCACTACACCCCACCCCCCCTCCAACCCCCAAAAACAACAAAAACACTTTCAAAACAAAAAAAAAATAGAAATTAAAAAAATGGTAAACCAACTAGGTTAAATTTTGTTTACAATAAATGCATGTGTGATTAACAAATAACTAAATTTTCCGTTCCAACATCCCCAACAATTAGAGTGTATTTGATTGACAAGGATTTTCCATAAAAAATGAAATTTTCCACCTAAATTTCTACATTTATGTTGTTTGATTCACATTTTTTTCCATAAAAAATATTTTTCATCTTTTGGTCACGTGACGACATTTTCCTTAAAAACAAGGAAAATATTTTCCTGTGGGGGTGTAGGTATTTTGTTTTGTAGGTAATTCATATTTTTTCTTGGGGATTTCACTTTCAATCAAACACGTTGCACTTCATTTTCTATGAAATTTAATTACTGGTAATTAATCAATTGACCAGAAAATATTTTCTTTCCAACTAAATTTCATACATGTAATCAAACGCACTCTTAATGAAATGAAACTTAATGATAAATAGGCCCCGATCGCTCTCTGTACTCTGAAACTGTAAGTATACGAAGGTAGCCCATAAGAGTCCTACTATATTAATCGCTGTTAAAAGCCTGAAGTCATGAGAGGCAGTAGTAGCCAGTACTTGCGAGTCGCGAGACTTCAATGAGGTTGGATCATCGGTGGTTGGAATAATGGCCCGATCGATCGTGTAAATTTGAAATCTTGGTAAGTGTGGACAAAAATCGTAATTGAAATGCATTTCCATGTGCTTGAATTGTTTGCTGTATACGTCATATATGATATTTCACTCTGAGCTATCTCTAATTGTACTCATAAATTATTATTATTATGAATATAGAAAATGAAAGAAGGAGCGAATATATATATATATATATATTCAAGAGGTTTACATATATATAATCAATACCACCAAAGTCTGTGTGTGTGAGACTACAAAAAATGGTCCAATTAATGTACTCCTTCCGTATCTCATATATGGAGATTTGTTTGAGTTTTCGTAATGATTAAGAATCGTATTAGAAATATATACAATTTTGTGAACTTGACGTAGTTCGAATTGTGGTGTAGTGATTATATGATCAAATTTCAGACAAGGTGTTCTCAATTCAAATCATACCCAGGCCTCGTAGGTTTAGGGTCCAATTCCCTGACATTAATCCCGCTATAATATTTAACAAGATATCAAGAAAATAGGCCAAAAATAGCATAGCATATCATACCATATGTAAATACATTATCTCATTTTGACCTTGATATATATGTATCGAGCTTAACATTTCTAGCTCTCCGGGTGTACTCTAGAACTTGCAAGCTACGGTCAGTAACATAAATGGTCCAATTATTATCAGTTAATTGAGTCACGTATATGCAAAATCAAAGATTAGTTTTTTACTTTTTGATAATGACATATTGAAATTTTTCTTTTTATTTTCATATAATGAATCGAAGATAGTTTAAACTGTTAAAAGAGACATCATTTGGGAAAAGATTCCCCAAACCTTTGTTAATATATATAAAAGTCGATGATATATGAATAATACTATTTATTTAGACTGTGAATCGGTCTCCAGTCTAGTTGGCATTTGTCATTGAATAGTGAATTGGTAGATGTCTCCTTGTATATATGATTATCCACCTTCAAGTCTACATAAATAGTACTACTCATCGTATCTAATCCACCTACTTAATTAAGGGAGATGACAACACCATGCACCCGATTTTATAAAAGTTTATGATAAAACTTCTCTACAAATAACATATTCTAATAACTTTGTTATAACCAGATTTATTTTGTAGAATATTGACCCTTTATTAGAGCAAGATTAATATTGAAGGAAAATAGCCAAGGGAAAAAATCATGGGGAAAATCTTTTTCCAAGTAATGTATAGGGGGAAAGTAAGGGGGAAATATGAATTGGACATGTGGCGATTTTTTATTAGATTGGAAGGGGAGTAGGAGTGAGGGAAAATAATATTTTATTGGATTGGAGAAGAGTGAGAGTAGGGGAAAAATCTAAATGAGGGACCCCCCCCCCCAAAATATAGATTTTTCCCCTTCTACTAGATACATTATTTGGGGTGTTGGGTGAAAAAACCCAAAATTAAACACAACACAATTATAACATTCCCAATTAATATAATAATAATTGTCACCTCAAATTAAAGTTCTTGAGAATCAACACAGTCTCTTTTGAAGCATACTTCTCAAACATAAAGCTATTATTATAACAGATTCCAAATATTTATAATCGTGGAGGTATCAATTGATCGTTATAATTATTAGTTGCCAAAAATCAAAATGTGGACCTAAATACATACAAATATTGTTTGTATTTGTGTTTCTATAGTACATTAATAATCATGTCCTTTCTCTCAAAACCTATATATACTAATGTGCCCGAGAACGTAAACAAGATTAATTTCAATTCCCAAAGTTGTAATTATCCATAAGATTTAAAAAAAAAAAAAGAAATAGAAATACGATGAAACCTAATTGAGGTTTTCCTTACCCTGTTCATCATGCTGCTGTCTAGGATGAGGATCCATGTATTGTTGCTGATAAAGAAGTTCAAGACCTTCTGCATTTATCATCTGGGAACCATCTTCTCCACTACTCCCGAATGGAGGAGCCGGAAAACCACTTGATCCAAAATTTTCCCCCATCCCCCATTGCCCGGCCCTCGGACAGGGAAATCGATTACGTAGTTGAAGATCTCTAGTCGGCATTACGATTCCTTGTCTTTGTTGCTGCTGTTGTTGTTGTTGCTGCCGCTGCGTCGATCTCGGTTGATTTATTTGCATCGTGATCTCTCGATTCATCAGACTTGTTGCGGGCAAACAAGAGGAGACTCCTAGGTTTTCTTGGTTTGCATGGAAATAATTCATTGTATTCACAAACGGTTGCTGAATGATATTTTGCATGTATAATAAACGTTGCTGATTATTCCTGTTTTCTTGTTTGAGTTGTTCAACTTCTTCTTTCACTTTCTTGTAGCATCCATAGGGTCCATGCACAGGATCTTGATCCCACAGCTTAGCTTCCCACTTTATCGACTTGGCGATTTCGACTTGTTGCTGTGGTCCAAATTGTTCGAGCTTTCTCTTGACATTCACGATTCCGAAAACATTGTGAATTGATTTGAATCCATCGGCCTCCGTGGCCGGAAAGTGCCTCCTTAGGACACACTTTGGGCTGCACTTTTTCCTTTGATACTTGCACGCGGCACATGCAGGACGATTACTCACTTCCCCGTTGTTGTCCGACATTTGTCGATCCCTTTCTCGAAGAACAATTAGTAAACACGAAAAGATGAGCAAGAAAACAAACAAGGTACAAGAATTTACAATGGCGGACTTGGAATTTGAGATTTATCTTACCTTGCAAACTGAATTTAAGAGAAAAAAGAAGTTAAAATCTTGAATCGAGCAGAAGTTGTGAAGGTTTCATATCTGGGTTTAGAGTTTAATTAATTGATTATTATAGCCTAATGCTTTAGTGTAGAATTTCAGTGGAATGTGAACATTAATGGAATTGTGATTAAAATCAACTAGGATTGAGAGGCAGTACCTCTAATTATCATCCAACGAACTATTTAGTTGTTACTGGGCTGTGAACATATGGGCCCAGCAATTATATTGCCTTTATTCGAGACATAAGAAGTCAACTTCTGGTTCAAGAACCTGGGCCCATTGAAAGACCCAAATCCAAACAAAGCCCAGTACTTGTAATTGGTCTTCAGGTTAATTGTACCATATGTCACTAAGCTTTCACTCTATCTACAATTAGACCACAGAATTTTTGTTTAACTGCAATTAGGTCACTCCATTAATTCAAGAGTAATTTACAACTAGCATCCCCAACCTTTCCACTTTGTTGATATTACATCCTCAACCTTTAATTTTCCTTCTAAGGGCCCTCGACCTTTCAAAATCGTTACACTTAAGGTCCCTCGAATGGAAACCGTTAATTCTTCTATTAATTTTGAAGGTATTTTGATAAAATGCAAAGAAAATAATTAGTTTAATGATTAAAAAAAATTAACCCCAAAATTTTGACTGTCATTTCCAGCAGCAAGGGGGGAGACTTCCCCCCATTTTGGCAATGTGTAAGCACAAGGTATAGCAATGCATAAAATCCAAACTTCAAGTATAGTCGCCGCTTAAATACCGTTTAGACTTGCTTTCTAGAACCCTTTTTGAAACAATAATTTTAGTGATGATATATGGCTCAATTTAACCCCACAGGGAATATAATATGTCAACCATCATCCGATCGTATCATCAATTTTTGTTAATCTAAAATCAAATCGTGTTAACAGAGTGGCATAATTGTTATTAATTAATTAAGCAAGATTTGGTCATTTAGTTGGCACTTGCCAGTGAGCAAAGTACATCATCTAAACTGCAAGAATTCATATCAAATTTTAGCCAATCCTATCGGTCTCTTATTTTGTTTGAAACACAACAAATTTCCAAAGGCTTTCAAGTAGGAAATCATAATAATCTATTTAGTTATAAATTAAGCAATCATCTTTTTTCCATACTTTTTCCTCCTTTCTTGTTATACACTTAACCAACTAACGCCACCACTACACCTACTTTATTACACTCAATTTGGTTGTGTCCTTCATCTTTAAGATAAGCAAAGTCACAGTGCAATCATTTTCTTGGTTGTTAAAACCCAATTTCTCCATTGCCAAATCTTCTTTAAGATTCAAATTCCCTTCTTGTTCCTCTCCTTATAACTTCATCAGCTTAATTAGAAGCGCTAATTCGCTAAATCCTCGGCTTTCACGAGCTCTGAGATACAGAGTCGAAGAAGAAGAAGCTATCCACGCAAGTGAAATGAGTACGGCTAGATTTATCAAGTGTGTAACCGTTGGAGATGGCGCAGTAGGAAAGACGTGCATGCTCATTTCGTACACAAGCAATACTTTCCCAACGGTAAGATTTACTAATTGAAAGTCATGCACCCAAATTTTCCTCTAGCATTGCTAAAATTAATCTAGTAAAACCAACAAATGTATGTTCATTTCTTAGGATTATGTCCCAACTGTTTTTGACAACTTCAGTGCAAATGTTGTTGTGGATGGAAGTACTGTGAACATAGGCCTCTGGGATACTGCAGGTAAATCCTTTTTGTAGCCATACAGAGTCGATTCCAATAGACTTATTCAATAATGCCAGATGGGTTTTTTTACCCAAAATTTTTTACGCGCTATATTTGGAATAAGCGGCATCCTGAATTTATAAAAAAAACAGGGCAAGAAGATTACAACAGGCTGAGGCCTTTGAGTTACAGAGGAGCTGATGTGTTTTTATTAGCTTTTTCTCTAATCAGCAAAGCTAGCTATGAAAACATCTACAAAAAGGTTAGTCTCCTTTTTTCCTTTATAAATTCCCAAATAATTCAGATTTTTCCTGGCTTTTGTGATAACAATAATACTACACATAATTGTCTTTTAATTTATTATACAGTGGATACCTGAATTAAGACACTACTCTCCCAATGTGCCAATTGTACTTGTAGGAACAAAACTAGGTAAGACTAAATATTAATTTCATCTCTAATAAAAAAAAAAACTTTTACTTCACTAGACGTTGCGTTTATATCGATACAATAACGTGTGGCTTGCAGATTTGCGCGATGACAAACAATACTTGAGTGATCATCCCGGGGCGACTCCAATATCTACTGCCCAGGTAAATACATGTGTTAAGCCGATTGGTTTGGAAAATGTTTCCTACCAATGGTATAATAGTGAAATGTGAATTTGTGACATTTGAATGCGTGCTGGTGTATAACCAGGGCGAAGAATTGAAGAAGATGATTGGTGCAGTTGCGTACCTCGAATGCAGTGCGAAAACTCAACAGGTATAATTTTTTCCGCGAGACCACCTCCCCCGTTTTTTGGTTTCATCTTCAAATTTCTTCCTATCTAACTGGGTATTGTTGTGTTACAGAATGTGAAAGTAGTGTTTGATACTGCAATAAAAGTTGTTCTAAGACCTCCAAAAGTGAAGAAAAAGCAAAAGAAATCAAGAAGATGCATATTTCTTTGAGTTTTACAATTTTATTTTATGTATTCTGTTAAGTTTGTCATTTTAATATTAATCATAAGAACTTTTGTATTAATGTAACATATACAAAAGGGGCACTAGACACACATTTCTTCATCATGATATGTAAACTTCTATATTGATTTATTTCAAGAAATTTTGTTCTCGTCATTATATATAAACATATTCTTTATCCGTACTTAAAGAGTATACTTCAGTTATGTGTTAAGTGGTCCATGCGTGCAGCTCAATATATACTAGCATGTGAAAAATACCTTATTGTATGTATGAGTTATTGTAAAATACGTTATTTTATTAGGTCATGTCATTTAAAATTGTGTATCATCCTACTGAACGCTCTCTGAGTTGTATATGTTTGCTACTCTTGTGGCCCGTTCACATGGATTGAATTTGTAAATCTTTAGTACCCCCACAATTTTGAATTGGATAGGCTTGTAATTGGAGAACAAAGAAACTAATTGATGGGTCATCATTTTCCAAATCTACAAGCAGTCAAATCAAATATCCCTCATTTTAAATTTTTAGAGCCGGTATAGATTTGAGTTTGCACATTTGGCCCCAGCGAATACTGTTAAGTGTAAACTCGCCGTCTACTAGCTGACACGCATACTCTTTCTACTTTGAGTTTACAAAACTAAGACACCAGGAGAATAGATGTGTGAAGTATTCATTTATAAAATTATGTATCAAAACTATACTATATGCCGCGATGAAACTACATTATGGAGAGTTGGGGACCAAACCATTCTTCTCCTAAACTCATACCATTTAAATAGTAAGTTGGAAAAATGAACTGGAAAGTAAACTAGATGTCTCTGTCATACAGCACACAACGAAAATTTTGTAAAAGAATGCCCATGCAAACCCTGTTATGTTATCCTAAAGCAGAGTAGTGTCCTTCCAACTTCCTTTCTACATAAATTTGCCTTAAAAGAATGCACTTTCCCTACAGGCTACAGTCAAAAAGTGCCTTTAACATACCAGATAGTCCACCATCTCCCAAGATTTATATGCCATTTTCTTTCATTAATGAACTGAAAGTAGGGTTGTAAATTAGTTCATATATAGTGTTAGGATTAAGATCCTAATCCTAATGATAAATGATGATAGTTGTGAAAAACACACAAGATTTATAGTGGTTTACTCTCAATGTGAGATACGTCTACTGACATACTATTAGTTGTCACTGTTATATTATTATTATATGAATAGACTAAAGGTTACAAGTGAAGAAAACGACATTCTTTATATAGACGGCACGGAATGAGGCTATCTTAATATGTGCGTGACTACCACACAATACCCTTACAGAAGGTTGACCCATGAGGTGATTTCGCGTAAGAAAAGTATGTGTCGGAGGGATAATTAGGCTCTAGCCTCTACACATATATTGATGCAGAGGCTATAAAAAGGAACAAAGTATAATCCTCTTATCATCCTTTTTCACATTTATGGCTTCATCAAATAGGCACTGGCCTAGCATGTTCAAGTCCAAATCCTGCACCACAATCCATAACCAATGGCAGCATTACAATATCAACTCCTCTATCCTCTCAACTGGCTACCAGGTCCAGAAGGGTACATATACACCTTCAGGTAATGAAAACCACCCGGTTCTCATTCGTTAAGAAATTCAACATGGTATCAGAGCATGTGAACCCTGTTTAATATATTTATTTAACATTAATTTGCTGTGAAATTCTTAATTCATCAGTGGCAGGGGGTGAACAGAGAAGTACTCCGGAGGCAAAGCCGAGATGGAACCCGAGACCTGAACAAATCAGGATACTGGAATCCTTGTTCAACTCAGGAATGGTGAGTCCTTCAAGGGATGAGATAAGGAAGATTAGAGTTCAATTACAAGAATATGGCCAAGTTGGAGATGCCAATGTCTTTTACTGGTTTCAGAACAGAAAATCAAGAAGCAAACACAAGCAACGCCAAGTCCACCACAACTCCAAATCACTGCCCAGCCAGCAAAAATCCCGTCATCATCGAGCTATCAATTCTGCTCCTCCATCTTCATCTTCTTCACATAAATTTTCTACTGATTCAACAGACAATGCTGCATTCTCACTTACTTCAGCTTCTCCAGTACAGAATCAATCCTTTTTCGAAACTCAAAGAGATTTGTTATCTGATACCTTCTTTTTCCCAACAGAACAAGAACCCATTTTCGGTTTTAGCTTGCCAGATCAGTACTCTGCTGAAGATTGCTCGAGCCTTCTGCTCAGTGAGTTTATGCTGATGAATCATCATCAGCCATTGAAGAATTCATCTTCCTCTGGTCAAACCCAGTTCAATTCAATTCATGGTAGGTACATAATAGTTGCAAATGTTTCCTTTCATGATCAATTATGCATATGTTCTTACATGGTCCTCACATGTCCCCACTATCCAGACATACATAAACATGAGTAAGTACTAAACTGTTGGTTTCTAAATGTTTGCATCTTATAAAGATGATCCAGATATAGCAGATTGCTCAGAGCTGAAAATGACAAATTAACTATTTGCGTTTGTTTCTGTTCATCTCAGTTTCCAATGAATTGACTGATTTTCAGTCTCCGCTGTTACCTTTAAATGGTATGCACTTTTTTTCCGTACATAATCGATATGGTAAAATGTGTAGTGATGTTAAAATAGAAAACCATATGGTCAACCTCAAGCTCAATTTATTATTGACCTATCGTTCATTCACTGGTTCGTGCAGGAGTAGACGAGTCAAATCGGCCCAAAATGTCTACCGTGTTCATCAACGGTGTGTGCTTCGAGGTAGAAGTCGAGCCCGTGGACTTGAGACGAACATTTGGTTACGATGCATTGCTCATACACTCGTCTGGTATTCCCGTTCTCCCAACGACCGTGGTGTGACCCTTCAACCTCTACAAGATGGTGCTTTTTATTACTTGGTACGTACTATGCAGGCTGACTACTTTAGTATTCTTAAAAAATGAACTCTTTACGAGTTTAATCATTTATTTTTGTATTCCTTTATGCAGATTTAGAAGCAATGTGAAGGAATTGAAGAGAAGGGACAACTAATCTTGAGTTTTGCTTATTTGAATTCTATCTCCTACCATTTATGTAGCCTTTTATAAAGGGCATTGTTATGTCTTCTTGAATATATAGCTAATGTTTTCTTCGCTTGACTGCCATCGATATTTTATGGATATTTGAATTTAGTCCTGAGTAAAGGCCAGCAGAAAATAAAGAATAATGTTTTTTTCACCAGTGGTAATCATCATCTCATTTACCAGTGTATTGTCATTAAATGATATAGCTGAATTTAAATATGAGGATATGTGGTGATTTGAATTGGACTTGTATCATTTAAATGATATAGTTGAATTTAATATCACTAAATGATGCTGATAAATAACATTACGCGTAATAACTTTAGGGTTAGGGGTAACAAATTAATTTTATAATAAAAATAAAAACAATTAAAAATTAAAAGAAAATAATAATAATTATAATAGTTATTATTATTATTATTATTATTATTATTATTATTATTATTATTATTTGTGTAATCCAACCGATTCTGAAATGAATCTCTCTACGTTGGTCCACAATAGTCGGAGGCTTTAATGTAACATATGCCATTGAATAGAATCAAGATTTGACAACCAAACAATAATTTCACGTCTCTCTCTCTCTGTCTCTCTAAACAAACATTTGAAAAGATATTCGATAAGCAACAGAAACAAGCTAGACAGGGAAGGATCCTTTAAGAATGGGGGCGTACAGGGCTGATGAGGATTATGATTACCTGTTTAAAGTCGTGCTGATCGGTGACTCCGGCGTCGGAAAATCCAATCTTCTTTCTCGTTTTACGCGCAATGAGTTCAGCCAGGCATCAAAATCCACCATCGGCGTTGAATTCGCTACCCGCTCCATTCAAGTCGACGACAAGGTTGTTAAGGCCCAGATTTGGGACACCGCTGGCCAAGAAAGGTATCCTATCATATCATATTTCCTCTCACCATCCTCATCATCTCATACATTGTTCCATGGATCGAAAATTACTGACGCATTAACCTTAATAATCTTCTCAATCCTGAAAAAAAAATAAAAAAATAAAAAAAAAAACGATTACAACCTTAATTTAATGCATCAACAATCCCATCCCATAAGATTACCATGTCCTATGGTGTCTTATTAATCATGACTCTGTTTTTCAATAATCAGGTGAAACTGCATTCCCGAGATATATAATCTTTTCGAGGAATTCCGTCATTTCTTGAAAGAGTTATTATGCACTATAAGCATCCTTGAATTGATGGCTTGTTTTTAAAGGATGCTTAATTGATTTTGCGCAAAACTTCCAGAATACACGCAAGATTCTTGAAAATTTATGATACTCAGAGCCTGAAGATGTACTTAACATCTTGCTAACCGCAGGTATCGTGCAATCACGAGTGCATATTACCGAGGGGCCGTTGGTGCTCTACTTGTTTACGATGTTACCCGTCATGTAACATTCGAAAATGTGGAAAGATGGCTCAAGGAGCTTCGAGGGCACACGGACATGAACATTGTCATCATGCTGGTGGGAAACAAAGCTGACCTCCGTCACCTGCGAGCCGTTCCTACAGAAGACGCAAAGGCGTTTGCCGAACGGGAGAACACTTTCTTCATGGAAACTTCAGCTCTAGAAGCACTGAATGTTGAAAATGCATTCACGGAAGTGTTGACACAAATTTATCATGTAGTTAGCAAGAAGGCTCTTGACATTGGAGATGACCCTGCAGCTTTGCCCAAGGGACAAACCATTAATATTGGGACCAAAGACGACGTATCTGCGGTGAAGAAGACCGGTTGCTGCTCCGGCTAGATCCTGTGAGGAAACAAGATTCAAGGCATGAAGAATTTCAGCAAGCTAGAAAAGGACAAATGTATAGAAAAGGAGCCTATCAATTTGTTGCGGAGGAGTTGGTGCAAGGTAATTGGCATAGATTCTTCTGTACTTGATAGATAAAATGGGACTACAAAGCTTTAAACACAGGTTGTAAAGGAGACTTACAAGTGCTTTTACCATCGACTTCTTTGTTAGAAACACATTTTTTAACCCGGTAATCACTCCTTTAGATTTCAATTTATGTTAAAATGTCGATGAAAGTATGTTCTGCTGTTACATATAAAGAATGTGTGCTTTATCTGTCTTCTTGTCGTCACGAATCCTGCAACAAAATGGCATCTTACCAACTCAAATGAGGGCATTTTTCAGCGCCAAGTTCTATTTTTCTTCTCTCTGAATGTGTTGCCTTATCAAAAATTTCATTTTCATCTCTGCCCGTTCATATGGGTAACAGATGACGCGGTAAGAAGAGGAAACTATGTACAGATGGACACATTGTTCTTTGTTATTTCTATCCAACACAGATCTACTCAGAATTTGAGCTCTTCAGAAAATTTTGATTACTTAAGCATCTCAACCCCGTTAAAATTTGGCAAGAAATAACTGGTAGAAACAAGCATTGTTTGTTATCTTGTTCAATATTGTCTATTATTGCACATCAAACCTAGCCAAAAATGTACAATGGCTGACAAAGCTTAGAAGAGGAACGCACATCAGTTATCCTTTTTCTAAGTCTAACATTGGGCAAGCAAAATCCCTCATGGATCCTCTCCGAAACATGTCTCAACAAAAATACAAGAGGCTAAATATACAATCCTAAATCAAGAAGGTCACAGAGTTCTAATTTCAGTTTCTTCTTCATTTGATCCTGTCAACTTGATCATGGAAGACAACCACGAGATGAGATGATTTAGAGAAGGATGGTTTCCCCAAGGTCAGTAACCAGAGACCATCGGCCCCTGCACTAGCCAAAAGAATGTAGAAAGAATATAGCATCAAAACTTTCACGCTCTTCTGCAAGCAAAAACTATAAGGGTTAATTTCTAATATCGTTCTCAATCTTTGGAGTTAGTATTCCCTAACCTTTTTTTCAACCCGCTGGGTCCCCAACCTTTCATTAATGGATTCCGTCAATTTCACCATTAATTCTTCAAATAAATTACCATTTTCTCCCTTATCATTTTAAATTAAGAAACAAAAATTATAAAAATATAAAAATTTTAATTTTACAAAAAATAATAATAATAATATTAATAATAATAAGGGCCCCCCGTCCCCCTCCAAAAAAAAAAAAAAAAAAACCACTTTTGACTACTTGAAATAGTAGCCTTTTGGGGTTTTTTTTTTTTTTT
>CAVNYN010235898.1:0-24480 GCA_963692815.1 Nyctanthes arbor-tristis
GCCGCCGATATTCTGTATCCCGTCTCTCAGGTTTCCGACGAATATCGGATCTGCCATTTGTGACGACACAATTGTATCTCCTTGTGCGTTCCCACCACGCGCCGCTACATTGTACTAAGTTTGACTTCCTCTTTTACAAAACCATTTAACAATAATACAACTCAGCAAACCCGTGTATATATATCAGACCAAATCCAAATACGACGTTAAACCATAGGAACTCAATCTGTATATATATATATATATATATATCTGTTTCACCATCAAATTGAAATATTTTAATGCAGTTCACTACGAAAAACATATACATAAAACAAAATTATATATAATAGAATGTGGAAATTGCATCACAGATTCACAATGTATTGATCATCCGTTCATAGAGGAATCCAAATTTACACGTGGATAATTTGTCAATTAACCATCCTAAACAATATTCCCTTCAGAACAATGACAATCACTACAAGACCTTCCCAGTCAACAGAAGTATTTCTAACAAACATATATAAAATAAGAAACAGATCGAATTGAGATCGATTTAAGGTGGAGACTGGGAGAAGCAGTCCGCAGCAAAATTGAGAGTCGAATCAAGAAGCCACAAAAGCAAGACAAGAAGAAAACAGAATGCCCACTGGACAAAACGCAGATTAATCTCGGCGCAATATATAAGAGTAACATGGCAGATCACTGTCATCCCAACTGCCCCAAGAAAACCGTAGTTTCGAGCAGCAACCACGAGAACTTCCATGTTCAGAATTCCCATGGTTTGGAGCAGATAGAAAACCTGGAACATGGTCAGAATATTGAAAGCAATAGTTTCTTGAATTACCTCGTTCCAACCCATCATCGGTTTCAGAATAAACCCCAATCTCAGAAGAAGAAGAAGAAGAAGAAGTTGGCAGAACACCTTACGCGCAATGTTTAGGCAAATGAACTTTTTCTCGAGACGCACGGTAGTTTTCCTAGGTAGCTCCATCAGAATCATTGGAAAACCAATCATATGAATCACCAAAGTCACCCAGATGAGATGAAATGGTTTCAAAACAAAGGCCATGAACAAAATGCAAATGCTTGTTACTAGCAGGATTTCAACAAACGAGGCAACGTTAGAATAAACGAATTTTCCACTTGTAAGAAGTGGAAGCAAAGATCCTTTACAACCAGCAGCTTGCATGATAACATCGGAAGATTCGCGCGCTAATGCACTACTACAGTGTTCTTTAGAAATCCCAATATTTGATTCCTTCAAAGAGTGAGAGTCGAGTGCCTCCAATCCTCCTAAGTATGCTACCACATGGCCCTTTTCTCTTAAGGCCTTCACAAGGAGGAGAGTATGCTTTGGTTGGGATTTGTACATAATCCTTACAGAGCTTGCATTATCTTGTGTGATTCTTTCTCCCTCGAATTCGGCTCCATTAACCACCAAATCTTTTGGAGTACTAGCCCATATACCAAGCTCATCGGCTATGGCTATCACCAACTCCTCCTCATCTCTTGATACCAAAGTGACAGAAACTCTGGTGTTTTGATCAATTAATAAAGCTTTTACAGCTTTAATTAGGCATTGATCCACCAGTAATCCATCAGAAACGTCGATTACAAGGATTGTGACCAACGCCATGGTACCAGAAACATACAAATTTTTGGCATGAATCTGATACTCTTTTATAAGATTTGTGTTCCACCATATGAGAGAACCTGTAATAGTTGGTGGTAAAATACCCTGCAACCCCATGTCAACTAAAGTGAGAGAGTATATGAATAAGATGATTTTACCTCTCGATTTGGAGAGGATCTTCTTGAACATGGCTTCTATAAATTCAGATGCCACTTTATTGTGCAAGTTGGGTCCATGTTGAGAGCTGCTTTCTTCGTTCTTCCGGTGGTTTCTTGCGTACAAAATCTGGAAAACCAACACCAAAGCGATAGCAATGTAGATGAACATGAGAATATATTCCTTGATCTTGCTAAGATCATCCAGCTGAGATTCAAACAAGGCTTTTTGTTTGATTGGGTTCACCAATGGCGTTGTCTCACCTAGAGATGTTTTATCGCCAATAGCCACAACGATCATCCGGCCTTCTCCAGATACAACTGTTGTACCAGAAAAAAGAAATGGATTATCATTGCAATCAATAAGCGAATTTAAGGTATCGTCAACCTGTATTTCATCCCCATACACAAACACACCGTCTCCAGGAACAACAGTTCCCTTGTTCAGAACAACCAGGTCGCCCTCCAATACCTCAGAGATAACAATTTCCTGGTACTTTGCATGTCTTATAACTCCAACCTTTTGTAATTTCATTTTCTTTGCGTTATTTCTTGCTGTATAATATTTTTGAATAGATGGTAGGAGGAGGAGAATGAAGAAGTTAACGAGTATGTCAACACCCTCAACCCAGCCATAATCGGGGTTTTTCATGAGAAACCCTGCGCTGAAACAAATTACAGCAGAGACAAAGAGTGGAAGCAAGATAGCGCTTTTAAGCTCCTCCAACAGGAAACTGGTAAAGCCTGGGGCATCGACTTGTTTCAGAGACGATGCACAAGTCTGAAGGAGCCCAGCTTCGATATCAGAATTGAAGGTGGCAGCAACCATGGAAACGCCACCGAATGTTCTCAAGGAACTAATGTCCTTGTTTTGTATAATATGACGGGTGGCAGCACGGCGTTCACAGATCGGAAGAGCGTCGTGTAATGTAATTATCGGTGAGCTTGGGTTTTCCGGGAGAAGCCATATAAGTAGCTAGTGAAGTCTTGAGAGTGTAGTGTAGACTCGAGTGTATCCGTATATAAAAGCATATCCAGACAAGTTCTCTTGACAAAGCACGAAGGTTCCGGTTCAAATTTGTATACTGTAAACTACTGTTGGTTGACAATCTTAATTGTCCGGGCAAAAAGAAAATAAAATGGTCTTTATTTTTTGCAAGAAAAGACAGAAGAGTTCCTTGTACATCGGCCATCAAATCGGAAATAATCTCAACAGCCCATTTATGCGATGCTTCGACAGAGTTTATATTTGAAATTTGACATCCATATTTCGTTAGACCTTAAGTTTTATCACACATTGATCATGCTTTTTCTCACATATTAGTGCACTTACAGCATTTCTAATATGGGAGGAAAATCATAACGGGAAAAGCCAAAGTGAAAAATTAAAGGGAAAAACAGCTACTTTAAAATGAAAAAAATAATACAGTAAGGGGGAAAATTCCTATATGAACTATGAAGTATGGATTCCATAAAAAGGGAACCAAATTTGGCCTCCTTTTTACATTTCCCCCCACAGAAAGGTCATTTTTTTTCCAATCCATTACACCCTACACATGATTTGATTTTAAGTGGAAAAACTTAAAAATAAGATTAAGATAACCCCCCCCCCCACCAAAATTATTTGGAGAAAGTTGAATGAAGGTGGAAAAAACACACTTTTGGATTTTTCATTTGCCCCAACATTAATATTGTTCTTAGGTGCGTTTAGACTTAATGCTTAATCTCGACTTTTTTTCTACACGACTTTTTTTCTACACGACTTTTTTTAAAACCTTAGAAATAGTAATGTAATGGGATGCAAGTGCAGCAATAATTTAAAAAATATAAAAATATCCGAAAATACCTTTAGGTGACGTGGTCCGTTGTAATTAATGGTCGGGCTATAAACTCGGAGCCCGATCTGTTTCTATATAAAATCTATACACACACAAACATGAAGACCAAAATTATTTCTCACTCTAGGTTTGACTGGATTATCTCGCTAGATGCACATGTGATGTGAGATTATTAAATGATCTTCATATGAGTTCGTTGTGGGATACATTAATCTCTATGTAATTTATCTAATAATCTATCACCATGTGCGCGTTAACGGGGAATGAAACTAATACATAGACACACTCCTAGTGAGAAATTGAGGTTAATTTCTAGGAGATTAAATAATTGGGCCCTTGCCTATAATTTTAGGGGTCTAGCTAGTGACTAAAATATGTCTCTTACTATATATATTATTTAGTATTTACTTTATTAATGTAGAAATTAATTAAAGCAGGAGCTCTTAGGACATTCATATTGATAGTGTTAAATTTGATTATTAATTTATATTACATTAGTGATTCTAATTAAGAGTGTTAAATTTAATTATCAATTCAATACTTAAAGGGTGGGCCAATTCTAATTTAATTAAAATAAAAAAAGAAGAAATAATACCACATAAATTGTTAAGTTTATTTTATTGTTAACTTTAATAATAAAACTAACAACTTGTATAATTAAATACTTTTAACAACTATTTTAACTACCAATATGACTTATTTTAGATGCTCTTATTAATTCCTTCTAGAGACTAGATTATATCAGATTATATTGACCTACTCATGCTGAATTCTAGAACCAATTAGTTAAACACCAAAAGCTTGAATTTTCAAAACAAAAAGACAGGCATGTCTCCGTCCACTGCACTCAACTTGCATAGTTGCATGTGATCTTGAATTTTCACTAGAAAGATGCTAAACTAAGATAATAATTAAATTATAATATACTATTTTAAATATTTTTCTTGCATTTCATGAGTCACGATTACGTCTAGCCTACATCCACGAGAAAGGAAAGAGTGAAGAAAAACTTTTAATTAAACGATGATTATTTTACCACATACACACATATGTTTAGTTTAGAAATTTCTCCTTATATGCTCAGTTCAACATTAATTTTACCATCAATAAAAATCCAAACTTTATTTTCTTAAAGTTCCATCCACTACAAGAAACAGGGACTATAGTAGCGACATTTTGCGACGACATCAAATGTTGTCGCTATAGCATTGGCCATAGCGGCGATATCATAATGTTGTCACTGTATATTGCCATCTATAACGACGACACGTAAAAGTCGGTGCTATATTTCTTGATCTAAAACGACGACCTATAAATTAATGTCATCGCTATAGTATTGGCCTGAATATTTCTCGTCTTTGTTCTTATATTTACCGATGGTAATAAGTTGTTATTGGCTATATGTTTGTGAGTTGTGACTATAGTTGTAATAATAATCTGTATAACATTTATATATTAATTAAATGAAAGGAGCTGTGGTACAATTTTGCCGCAGCTTTCCTGCCATTTTTCCTAGAATTAGGGATAATTTGGTATTTTTGTTTCCAAATGTGGTAATCAGTGCGGTAAATACTTTTTATATCCATTTTTTAATAATTTTCGATTTGAGCTATCTTCAAAATTTTTGAGTTATCTTATCTTTATAATTCTATCTTATCTTCATAATTATACCTTCAATTATCTTATATTTATTTTTTGAAATCTTCTTTTTATTCTCATAAAACTCCAGCAATCAAGAGGAGATTTATTTAAGGTTTTAAAAGTTGATTAAAATATCATCATACTACATGGGTTTGATGCACACAAACAAAGTTAATGTAGTTGTTGATTTTTATGAATTACTTATTTATATCATATGAAAAAATTAAAATAAAATATAACTATGATTATAAAAATATATATAATTATTAATAATTAAAAATTTTAAAAATAAAATTGAAAAGAAAGATCTATTCTTATATGTAATTTTCTTCTTAAACAAATATATTATACATACTAAGACATCAAGTTTTTTAATCGTTTTTTAAACATGTACTGGCATCTAATTTTTCAAATCCTAATAATAAGTTAGATTATTTTGAATTATTCTTCCCTGCATCGCACGGGTGAAAAAATTAGTACTACTATATTTTAAATGCAAAACAGTTCAATTAGCCATATTTTTTAGGTGCTTGACATTTGGAGTGCAGGGCGTGCGTTCGTTCAAATCCTTGGTGGTGCAAAAATGTCTCCAATTAAATGGGGGCAGTAGTTGGCCAGGTTACAAAGCTAGGCTGGACGGGTCGTGTCTACAGTGGTTGGCCGGTAAAATTTTTTCTTTTAAAAAAATAAAATTATTGACCAAAAAATTTATAGCGGCGACATTTAAGTCGTTGCAATAGATGTTGCTGTAATAGGTCCAAAATGTTGTCATTATTGGTCTATTGGTACGGGCTTATACTAACGACCTCATCGTGGCAAAAACCGATCGCAATAGGTCTGTAGCGCCGACATATTAGTCTATAGCGGAGACAAAAGTCGTCTCTATAGGTGGCATTTGTTGTGCCCAATTTCATCATCATGCGCCATCAACCTTTTGTTCAAGATTGTAGTATGTTGAACTAGCGCATTCCTTTTCAATTATAGTTGTTGACAACGATTTATGCTGGAATTAAACTGTCCTCATCAATTGAGTAATTCTTGATTGTTGTTTTTTGTTTCCCCCTTTTTTGATTACAAGATATGTAGTTCGGAATCTTAGACCAACATAATAACACGTAAAAGGTTAAAAAAAAATTCTTCCCCTTTTAACGAACATGGTGAGGGGGTATTTATAGACAGAAACAGCTAAGTGGAGCACTTCGGGGCATGTACTCCACGTGTCTGGTCCGAGTCGTAGGTAACGTCCATGTATATCTGGTTACCATCCACGTGTATGATTAGAATCGCTTGCTTCCACTAACTTGTCTAGTTCTATTCTTTTAAGTACAGTAGAGATATATGACCGATCTAATAGGTCAGTTATTTAATCAACAATTGCCCCATTGAGTTCGCTTCCTCTTAGAGGTGATAGGGGTAAACTCGATTTTGTGGAAAGGAAAAAAAGACTTCTCTTAGCAATTTTGTTCTGACAAAGCGTCTCCCATACGCCTGGTAGGGGTAGTGGCACACGTGTCATTGCGTCGATGGTGGATTGTCTGGCCGCGCTCGGGAATCGCAAGGGGCGATACAAATTAATGATGACCCTAGGACTTGTTAGGGTTTTAGGGGTTTTAGTCCTATAAAAAGGGCTTCATCCTTTTTCCTTCTCTCTTTTGCTTCTATCGATGGTAGTGCTTCTCTGGTGTCTTCAAGTCTTTTTCTTTGGTATCTCTGTGAGTGATTTCCATGTAAAAAACCAGTTTCTGTTCTTTGCATTTAAGTATTTTTAACACTTTCCGTCTTCCATTCCGTTAACTATAAGTCAAGAAAGTGAGACGTTTTCACGAAGCGATTCCAGTGACTCTGCCGCCACTACTGCCATGGTACTGGTGGCTGATAGAGAAAAAAGGAAAATTGCAGAAGTCGTGGATGTAGGCAAATCATCTGGAGAGGAAGCAATTCGTTCGGCTGATGAATCTCTTAAGGAGATTTAGACAGAAATGGAGAGTGCCATGTTGGCCGAAGAAGGGAAGAGCTCTGGAGCTGTTCCCTTGGCAATTAGGGTCCCAAGAGGAGAGGTCGGTCCTCTCGAATAAGAAGGTGTATGGCAACGACCTCCTCCTTGCACGGGGCCATATGAATAGCCTTTTTTTCTTGCAAAGACCTTCCTTCTATCGCTACCGAGCAGAAGATAAACTATTGGAAAAGAAAGTATATGATTCCTGACTCAGTGCATTTTTTCCTCCCATACTTTCCAGAAAGGGCGGATTGGCCTCCAAAAGGTTGTGTGGCTGTGAACATGCGATTGTTGGAGGCGGGGGTTCGATTCCTTCTTACTCCTCTCGTAGCTGACCTCCTTAGAGAATGGGGGTTAGCGCCAAGCCTGATTGACCCCAACGGGTGGAGGGCAATCACAACGTTCTTCATTTTGTTCGCCTTGTCTGAATATCCTAAACCAACATTTGACGAGCTGAACTATCACTATGAGTTCAGGGAGGGTGATGGAATGAGATTTGAGTGGTTCTATTTTATAAAGCGCAAAGGTCTGCAGACGTTAATTACGGACTGAACTGACTTGGTGAAGGACTGGAAAGATAGGTGGTTTTACGTTGGCAGGGATTGGGCACCACCAAGTCGTCCCAATGATAGATCCATTCCCGTTTTACACCGACCTAGATGCAGTAAGTATCAGCCTTTTATGGCTTGGACCTGGAGGTTCTCTAATACTTATCGTTTTTCTTTGTTTTCAGAAATACCTATCCCAAAGGTCAGCACGGACTACTTAAAGCACGTAGCTACAATCGCTGCTCAAGGTAGACTCCATAGTTCGTCTAAATTCCTATTGACTGAGGAGAAGTTGTTCCGAGCTGATTTAACATCCGTCTCTCCGAGCGAAGTGTTGCCTCCAATCCTCAAAGGTACAACTGCTGTAGCTTTTATCAGAGTTACCTTAGAGTTAGAGAGCTTTGGATAACTTTGTGATTTGTTTATGTAGCTCCTCGCATCCCGTGCAAAATTCTAGTTTTTGAAAAAAGAATGCGGCCCAAGGAACTCACAATGGTCCAAAAAGTGGCGGCGCGGAAAGCCAGCTCCAAGAAGGAACCCTTGGCCCCTTTACCTTCATCGGGAAAGAGATGGGGCAAGAGCGCCAGTCTGGCCAAGATTCCGCCCAGCGTCGATGAACGTCTCCAACTCGGCGCTCTGAGGTCAGTACAAGATCTGGGGGTACCAAGCTCCAGAGAACAAATCAAGAGCTCCCCCTGCTCGTCTCGAAAAGCAGTCTGACAGTACTACTACTCTACCTTTCGAACTGAACTAGCTGGGGATTCATCCCACGAGGTCGCAGACCGCGCAAAAAATGAAAGGGAAATTCCCAGAGTGCTATTTGGAGTACTACAAGATTTCTTCTCCAAGGCCTTCCACTACGAAGAACCTCCTGCGTTCAGTTCAGTGGGCCATGGAGGCACCGGCTGTCTGGGAGGAACAAATGTCAAGTAATATAACTATGGAGGACACCGTTGTCTCCTCGATCGCGTACATGGCCCGGGCTCTAAACTATCAATAGAAGGCCCTAGTGATGGCGAGGGACATGGAAGAGGATGTGGAGCACTTGAAAGAGAAACTTGCTCGCATTGATTCTTCTTTAAGGATTGAAGTTAGCAAGCGGACAAAGGCCGAGGGCGAGATAAGTAGACTGATGGCTAAGTATCTGGAGATGGAAAAACTCGCAATGATTGAGAAGTCAGCTCGGGAAGGTATGGAGAAGTGTCATGCTGTCGAGTTTCAGAAGAAGGTCAAAGTGGTCAGGGCTGCCACTAAGGTCTCCGCTGTTGAGGAGTTCAAGGCTTCGAATAAGTATAATACCAACCTCAACCTCACTTACGTGGTAGCGTATGATGAAATCATCGGCAGCCTCGAAACTCAGAAACTGGGCAATCCCATTGAGTTCTTGTGCCAGGAGTTAGAAACCTATAAAAAGAAACAAGGACTGCCTGATGCTCCTACTGAAGAGAAAGACTGCCAAGCTGAGAAGAGCAGAGTTTCCCCAGTGGAGAATCAAGAGACCTGACTCTGACCTCATCCTCACTCAGTTGCATTATTATTATTATTATTATTATTATTATTATTATTATTATTATTATTTTTGTAGGCTTTGTAAAGCCTTTTACCCAGGTCAGTAGGTCGGGTATCTTTTGTAGGCACAAGATGTAAATGCTTTGTTTAATGAAATATTTTAAGTACCATGCGGGTTTACTTGTGCAAATTAAGATATTGATTGCAGTCGTCTTTGTTCTCAGTTTCGTGTTTTCGTGTCAATAATCAGTAAACTTTACTTACGTAATATAAACAACAGAACTCAGTCGATTAGATTAGACCAACGCTTTGTTTGCGAAAAGTATAAAACTTACATTTGTTTTATAACCTTTTCATATTACAAAAGAATTGGAGCTCAGCTTATAAGCATATCACTTGTAGCCAAACTCCTAGAAGATTTACACTGCAACAAAAAGCAACCTTGTAAGGTCCAAAAACAAGAAAGGCTCGTCTCTTCTGATTAACTGAAGTACTTCTTGAGGTGCTCGGCATTCGACGGGTGTGGCAAGGGGCTACCATCCAAGTTTTCAAACTTGAAATCATATAAGGTACTTTCCATCTTGGGACTAACGTCCCTGTGAGTGTATCTTTGGTATTCTGAAACACCCTTTTTAGGACTAAATCCCCGATATCAAACCCCCAAATTTTCACCTTGGTGTTATAATATCGTGCACTTTTTTATTTGTAGGCGGCGTTTTTTATGGCAGTAAGCTCTCTCTTTTCCTCTAAGAGATCGAGATCGGTTGTAATAAGTGTGAGATTGATCACTTGGTCGAAGTATTTGACTCTGAAGGTGGAGAGTTCCATTTCAACTGGGATCACATCTTCCATCCCAACGGTGAGACTAAAAGGGGTTTCTCCCGTGGAGGACCTGGTTATAGTGCGGTATGACCACAGTACGTCTGGTAACTCTTCTACCCATCAACCTTTTAACCCCTCCAACCTTGTCTTGAGGGTATGCTTGATGACCTTGTTTACCGCTTCTACTTGCCCGTTCGATTGGAGGTGGTTAGGTGTGGAGAAGTACTTTTGAATTCTATGCCTTTCGCAGAAGTTTCGAAAGTATTCATTGTCGAACTGTCTTCCATTATCTGTGACTATGGAATGCGGTATCCCAAAGCGGTATATAAGAGACTTCTATACAAAATCAATTGTCTTTTGCTCTGTGACTCTGGTTGGGGTTCAGCTTCCGCCCACTTTATAAAATAATCAACGACAACAATAGCAAACCGAACCCCGCCCTTTGCTGTTGGTGGTGGGCCAATTAGATCTATTCTCCATTTGGCGAAGGGCCACAGGCTCATTACCGACGTCAGGTCTGCAGGTAGGTTTCTCAAGAGGGGTGCGTATCTTTGACATCTGTCACAAATTTGAGAAAATTTGATCGCATCATTTTTCAATGTAGGCCAATAAAATCCCTGCCTGATAAGTTTATAAGTGAGAGCTTGCCTCTCAGTTTGGTTTCCACATGTCCCTTGGTGTACCTCTTCCAACGCAAGCTGTGCTTTCTGGAGCTAAGCATTTCAGTAGTTGGGTCGAAAAACCTCGCTTATATAACTGTCCTTGAACAATAGTGAAACGAGCTAACCTGATTCTTGTTTTACGCACCTCAGTATGATCCACAAGTAGGGTGCCCCATCGAGGTACTGGATTATAGGGGTCATCCAGTTACTTGAGGACGGTAATAGATAATTGACTAATCCGTTCTGGGATGACGACGAGCTGAATCGGGCTATAGGTACACATTTCAGCGTGTCAGCTTCTTCACTGGTTGCCAGCCTAGCCAAGATGTCTGATTGGAAGTTTTCGCCACGCGATATTCTTGTCACCAAAGCTTGGTTAAACTTTGTCAGCTCAACAAGGGCGAGCTTATGATATGGTATAAACGAATCTTCCTTGACTTCAAAGATTCCCCGTACTTGATTTACTACCAGCTGGAGTCGCTTATTGCTTCTACAAACTTGACTCCCATAGCTCGGGCCATTTCTAATCCCGCGATCAACGCTTTGTATTCATCTCCATTGTTAGTTGCGCGAAAGTTGAACTTCAGAGCTTGGCAGTAATATTGAAGGTCAGGACTAATAAGTGCAATACCAACCCCGGCCCGGTTTTCTGTTGAGGAACCATCTACACACAATTTCCAAGGACGGTCGTCCGTACTCTCCTCTTAGAGGGGTGGTGTGAATTCGGCCACAAAATCAGCCAGGGCTTGTCCCTTGATAGCTTGGCGAGGACAATACTGTAGGTCGTACTGTCCCAATTCAACTGTCCACTTCATCAGCATGCTCGATAGCTCTGGTCGATAGAGTATTTGCTTTAATGGGTAGTTGGTCAATAGTTTTACAGGATGCTCCAAGAAATAAGGCCTGAGCTTCCTAGAAGCCCTGATGAGCTAGAAGGCCAACTTTTCCATGGGTGAGTATCGGAGTATCAAAGCTCGGCATTGTGGAGAGCTTGGCTTACATTGTAAACAGGGTGTTGTACGCCGGACTCCGTTCTGATGAGGACCGCGCTTATTGCCATTGAAAGGACTGCTAAGTACAAATACAAGATCTCTCCAGGAGCTATTTTTGGTAGTAGAGGTGGTTAAGCCATGTGTTTCTTTATCTTTTGGAATGTGTCCTCGCACTCAGATGTCCACTCAAACTCATTGGCCTTTTTGATGACTTCAAAAAAAGTCCAGCACTTGTCGGTAGCCCATGAGACAAACCTGTTTAGTTCAGCCAACCTGCTAGTCAAACTTTGGACCTCCTTTACAGTAGTTGGAGACTTCATTCGTAGGAAAGCTTGGATTTTATCTGGGTTGGCCTCTATTCTCCTTTGGCTTACCATATACCCCAAGAATTTGCCTGAGGCAACACCAAAGGAGCACTTCTTTGGGTTCAATTTCATCTTGTAAGTTCTAAGCACATTAAATATTTCTCCCAAATGGGAGAGGTGGTCTCTGGCCATCCTACTTTTTACCAACATGTCATCTGCGTAAACTTCAATTGTCTTCCCTATCAAGTGATGGAACATCATGTTAACTAGACGTTGATCCGGCATTTTTCGACCCGAAAGGCATCATTTTGTAACAGTATAATCCCCTATTTGTGAAAAAAGAGGTCAGTTCTTCATCCTCGGGGGCTATGGGTATTTGATTATACTCGGAATATGCATCCATAAACGTCTTCAGCTCGTGTCTAGTTGTGGCATCTACCATCTGATCGATGTGGGGGGAGGGGAAGCTATCCTTAGGGCACTCCTTATTAAGGTTGAAGTCAATGCAGAGTCTCCACCATCCATTTGTTTTAAGCACACCCCTTACGTCATCTTCTGAGAATGAAATAGATATTGCTGATAGGTTGGTTCTTTCAGGGATGTCACAAGCTTGATAGCTATTCCTTGCTTGCCTCATAAGTTGGTGTCCCCGCCTTTGCGATTGCAAGGTGTTTGAGTTGGTAAATCAGGGTGTGAATCTCTGCCCTCATCGACTTTGGTTCGCCGTCAATGTCGGTTTCAGAGTTATAGGTGGGAGTTCTTTATTACCGCGATTGGGAGATGCCAAGAATTTTTTCAAATAGCCTTTCTCGATGAGGCGTTCCAATTCCCTTTTGAGATCGCGACAATCATTGGTTTCATAGCCGACAGATCGGTGATACCGACAGTGTTTGCTCTGGTCTAATTGAGAGGGTTGAGTCCATAGAGGTCTCAGTTCGAGCAAGATGTTTTCCGGAGATATTCGTGTGAAAATCTCTTCTGGTGAGACGGTCAAGGTGGTAAAATTTTGCCGTTCTTGTGCCATTTGTTTTCCCCATTCTAAGTACCTGGGTTCCTTCTTCTTTCGGGAATCCCTAAAGGATTTTGAAGCATCCGATGAAGTATTACCCCCTTTCCTGCACTTGTGTTAGGGATCAATTTCGTATTAGCTGGTCGGCCAATAGCATCCTCGGCGCTAATATATCTTTAAGCCCTTTTTAGGAATTCCTTGTAGTTTTTGGGCCCGACCTCATAGACCGACCACCAGAACCGGCTTTCGTGTTGTAATCCTGATAGGACGGCCATCAACAGAGTGTCATCCATTACCTTTTCTATTTCCAACACTTGCTTGTTAAAGCGGTCTAGGTAGGACTTCAAAGTCTCAGCGGCTCTTTGTTTCACCATCACTAGTTTTTCCTTTGGTGCCATTCTGATTTTTGCCCCCATGAACTATGACAAAAATTGTGAGGACATCTCTTCCCAACTTCGGATCGAGTTTTTAGGGAGTTCCTTTAGCCACTTAGCAGGGATGTCTCTGAGGGTAGTAGGGAAGGCCCTACACATAACCGCTTCTCCAGCTCCCTCCAGTTCCATCCACGATATAAATTTGTCTAAATGAGAGTTAGGGTCGATTTCCCCGGTGTATGGTGGCATGTGGGGCAACTTTAACTTCGACAGTGGAGTCTGCAGAATGTTCACACTGAAGGGAAAAGATCTGCGCTTAGAGTACCTGCCTTGTCTGCCTTGGAGGGATTATGTGTATTTCCTCTCTAGCTCGGCGAGACGGTGTCTCATATCCAACAGCTCGGTCTTTGCACGCTTAGGCGGGTGCATTAAACCGGGATCTTGGTATCAGGAGGTTTGAAAGCTCTTGTTTACTAAGCAGTTAGCCTTCTCTGCTGGCTCGAATGGAGGTTGTTTCGTGGCCGATCTCGAAGCCTCCGTTCTTTGATACTTTGAATGCCCACCAGGGTTTTTACCGCGGAGCGCGGTTCAGTTCACGTTGGACGGGTGTGGACTTTCATCAACATGGCTGTGATCAGGTTTCGGTGTGTCCACCCTGGCATCCCTTCTAGCTTCTCCTTTAAGCCCCCGTTGCGCAGATTACACCTCTTCCGGGCTAGCTGTTCCTCGCTTCTGGGCTTGATATCGTTGTATTTGATCCAGCTGCTATTGCTGCATGTGTTGCATGGTTTGAAGGATCTTCTCTACCATAAGTTGAGACACTGGTGATGTCGAAATTGGACTAGGAACGGCAGCCGCCTCATCAGTGGGGAGGGGATCTTCATCCCTCATTGTTCGAGAGAGCGACTTGGCTGCAACTGACTGATTGTTGCTCATGATTGCGTTGCGGCTGTTAACCGACCCTCCTTCTAGCACCAAATTGTTGACAACGATTTATACTGGAATTAAACTGTCCTCAACAATTGAGTAATTCTTGATTATTGTTCTTTATTTCTTCCTTTTTTGATTACAAGACGTGCAGTTTGGAATCTTAGGCCAAACATAATAACATGTAAAAAGTTATAAAAAAAATTCTTCCCCTTTTAACCAACATAGTGGGGGTATTTATAGACAGAAACGGCTAAGTGGAGTACTTCGGGGCATGTACTCTACGTGTCTAGTTCGAGTCATAGGCGGCGTCTACGTATATCTGGTTACAATCCACATGTATGATTAAAATCGCTTGCTTCCACTAACTTGTCCAGTTCGGTTCTTTTAAGTACTGTAGAGATATAAGACCAATCTAATAGGTCGGTTATCTTATCAACAATAGTCATCAACTTTGCCACACGTTTTAAATTCTACATTAATTAATATCTTAGCAAAGTTGATGAGATTTGAAATCAAAATGCTAATTGAATTCACGAGCATTTCTTTGAATCTAACAATTTGACAGTCATCTAAACATGTACATCGCTATTGGTAATAAATTACCTTTGGCATGATCAATAATCTTGCGCTTTAAACGCCAAAATTTCTAGCATAAAGTTTTTCAATTTCTCGTGAATATGCTCTTTATCTCGAACTCTTAAAGATGTCAATTAATTTAATTAATATGTTTTTGTTAAAACACCCATCATATCATATTTATTCTCAATTGATTTTGCAACTCATGTATGACAATATATATGAGAATTCATTAATTCTAGATGAATAATTTTGATCCACATTTAATGTACGCCTGTCATTTAAAAGATAGTGTCAGCAAGTGTTATTTTCTTTATCCTCTTCCTAATTTGTTCTTTTCTGCTTATTCCTATGATTCGACAATTATTTTTGACTGATCATTTATAGGACTAGCCAACTTCAACTTGACGTTGAATGGATAGGGTCAATATCTTGGCCACCAAGCTTTTTGAAGACAGTTATTCTTGGAGAAAGGGATAGAAAACTATTTTCTTACCCACGCTTCGATTGATCAATGATTTTAAGCCCGGTGATTGCTCTTAACAATGGTGTAGTCGTATATGATCGGAGTTATCTTGTTGAGCCGTTCACAATTTTTAAACTTTCAGCAAATTTTAATTTTAAGTTAATACCAAACTATGCAACTTTACGTTCAAAAAACATATTCGTTGGTACCATAGATCCAGTTACAATTAGTAGCCTAGCACATCAACTTGGCAAGAGATAATCATCGAAAATAATGTCAAATAAAGGTGCCTAGCTCATAATTAGTTGTCTTTGAAAGTAACATAAAAACGTACAAATGGTACAGTTTTTTGATGTGCCAACAAGAGCCATTTTATTCAACTGTGATGGCAACATGGATGTTGCTCTCGTGGTCTGCAATTGCCGACCTTACCTATATACAATTCAATAGGTTGACCTTGGTTATGGAAAGAATGGAAATTCTTTCTTTTAAAGCTAGATAGGCTAGAATCTTCGATCGTATATTATAAAATGGGGTCGAAAATTGGCCTAAAGAAGTAAGGTTGATCAATTATCCACGTCGGTTCACATTTGAGCAGATTGTGACGTGCGGGGGCACTTCTTGCGCTATTCACTTAGATAGATGATAATTTTTGCCTAAAGAAGACATATTTTATTAGGACTTAATAATCAATAATTAAAAAATAGACAATCTTGTTTATCTTTATTATATTGTTATTATTATTATTATTTTATTAAATGAAAGTATCTTCCCTTACGTTCTAGAAAACACGGTCCTATTAAAAATGGATGGTCAAAATTTTCAAAATACTCCCTCTATCCCATAAACATAGTCTCAATTTCCCTTTTTGTTTATCTTAAATTATTATCCATTTTTTTTCGAGTACCAATTATTGTTCACTTTTCATAGTTAGTTTTTAAATTTTCTTATGTACTCCTATTTAATGTACATTGATATTAGTAACAAATAAGAACTAAAAAACTTGAGTCATAATTAAATAAAAGGGCATATTGGAAAAAATGTTTATAAATTCTATTTTTTTAAGAATATTAATTGGACTTTTTTAAACTATATGAAAAATAATGTGAGACATTTGTTTACATGGGACTGAGGGATTATTTTTTAAGATGATATTTCTCTCAAGTCACAGGTCAAATCTATATACTTCCATTGCTCTATATGTACATTTAATAATAAATATAGTTAATTGAACAGGGGAAAATTTTTCATATTCCAAATAAAATAACAAGAAAACAGAAATTGATGAGAATAGAAAAAAAAAAAAAAATCAATATCGAGGTTAGTTGCTTGCGTGCACATGATGATGCAACGATCAAGTCATCACCGATCAATAAATAAAAGAACTTTCGTTTTGGATTCTTTCTCATGTCAATTCAGAAGCAAAGGATTTTACGGTCCACTTATTATTATTATTATTATTAAATAATTTTTTTAAAGAAAGTAACTCATTTCAAAAATCTAAATTTGATTTACAATTTTTATTTATATATAAAAAATAATAACTATAATCTAAAAACTGATTTAGTTTGTATAAAAAAAAAAATACTGATTTAGTTTACTTGTTCTTGTTGCTAGAATTTTAACTTTTTTAGTGAAACGAAATTAAACTTTGAAATGTGTAGTGGAAAAGTGGAGACATATTATAGGAAATTGTGAAAAAGAGAATATGTTGTTGGCGTGAGTTTGAATCGTCAATTTTTTTTTTTTTGGGAGAGAAAAAATAAGTTATAAAAAACGACGCGTAATTAGCAAGCATGATGCATGTTTATTTATTTTAACCTTTACCAGCACCAATGCCACCAATTTATTGAGTTCTATTATTTTTCAAATATTTGTCACAAAGTTAGCAATGCTTTTCTTTTCTTTCTTTTTTTGATATATTTTGTAATGCGAGCAGTGAAAGTTCAGGACGATACATGTACACTTTTCATCATATGCGAATGTAAAAATTCTATTTTGAAAGAGATTAACTTATTAACAATTTCACAAAAGCTAAAATATTTTATTTTCCCATCGCCTTCTAATTAACTATTTTTTTGGAAAATGCTAATTGTAAGAAACCTTCACAGTAAACTAACCGTTCATGTAAAAATTTTTATTAACCATTTTACCAATAGGAGAGAGCCGATCAGTGTCCAAAATTATGAAAAATTCCAAAATAGAACGATCTATATATGTTTAAAAAATTCGACTAATTTATCTGATTTGATTTTTTCATTAAATGATTATTACAAATGGAGATGAGGGGTGGGAATAGAACTTAGGTGAAGACCCCGATAAAGAATATGTATAAGCACCACTTGATCTATTCATATGCTGAATTCTAGAACCAAATTAGTTAAAAACTAAAGCCGAATTTTCAAAACAAAAAGATAATAAGGTGAGATAGATTAGATATTATTTTAAATATTTTCCGTGCATTTCACGAGTCATGACTATGCCTAGCCTATATCTACTCGAAAAAGGAAAGATTGAAGATGAACGTAACTTTTAGATGCTGATTTTTACGCCACGCATATATGTTTAGTTTTAAAATTTCTCCTTCTTTAAAAAAAAAAAAAATCTAGAAATACTAGTCTTTTCTTAACTTCCATCCCCACCTGTGTTCAAATAATAATAATAATAATAATAATAATAATAATAATAATAAAAAATAAATAAATAAAAGTCATCCCCACTAAATAAAAGTCATCCCCACCATCGTCATCATGCTCTATCAACCTTTTGTTCAAGATTGTAATACGTTCAATCGACATATTTCTTATGGTCATCACAACTTTGCTACACGTTTTGAATTCTACATTAATATCTTAGCAAAGTTGATATCTATGCATACATATATACATATACATATATATATATATATATGTGTGTGTGCGCATATATATACATGAGATGTGAAACGCCAATCGAATCAATTACAAACATTTCTTTGAATCTAACCATTAATTTGGCAATCATGCACATAGACATGGCTACTGATAAATTACCTTTTGGCACAGTCAATACTCTTGCGCTTTAAATGCCAAAATTTCTAGCACAAAGTTCTTCAATTTCTCATAAGAGCTTGTTTGATTCTCATTACTTGTTTAATTTTGGGGAAATTATAATGAGGATAGAGACATAATGTGTATTGGAAATATAAAAAAATTTGAAATATATGGTTGTAATTGAGCAGTTATCAAATTAAATGTCAAAGTACTAGGTAAAATTATAATTAAAGAGAATAATGAGAATCAAACATACTCAAGTATGCTCTTTATCTCAAACTCTTAAATACGTCATCTAATTAAATATGTTTCCGTTAATACACCACTCTTATTAACTTACATCATATTTTGTCTTAATTGACTTTGCAATTCATGTATGATCAGAGTATGAGATTCATTAATTCTAGATGAAAATTGGGCGAATAATTTTGAACCCAATAAAATGTAGGGTTTGTCATTTAAAAGATAGTCGAAGCAAGTATTATTTTCTTTTCTCCTCTTCCTAATTTCTTCTTTCTACTTACTATTTCGAGTGCAACAGCTATTTTTGACTGGTCATTTATATATATAGTATAGCTAGCCAATGTTGAATGGAAATACATATATAGGGTCAATATCTTGGCCACCAAGCTTTTTGAAGACAGCGATTGATCAATTAATGATTTTAAGCACTGTGATTGTTCTTAACAATGGTGCGATCATATATGATTGAAGTTATCTTGTCGAGAAGTTCGACCACTAAAACTAATGCAGTTATAATTGAGTCACAATTTTTACACTTTCAACGAATTAAATTTAAGTTCATACTAAACTATGCTGCTTAATGAACCTTAAAAAAAAAACAAAAATACTCGTTGGTAATATAGAGTAGTTACAATTAGTTGCCTAAGACGTCAGCGTGACAAGAGTTAATCTTCGAAGATAATGTCAAATAGAGATGTCCAACTCATAATTACTAGTCTCCGAAAGCAACAAAAACGTATAAATGGGAATAGAGCACATCTTTTATGTGTCAAGAGCCATTATTCAACTATCCCGCTTAGGTTACTGGGTGCTAAAAAATTTTCATATAATTAATTACCAAAATTGTTGTGCTTTACCCTTTAAAATTACTGAAGTTAGCAATAATAACAAGAACATAGAAATTATTGAGAATAGAAAGAAAAAAGAAAAGGAAAAAACAACATTATATTATGTCAATATCGACGTTAGTTGCTTGCGTGCACATGATGATGCAACGATCAAGTTGACCCGTTGTTATCATCAATCATTAAATTAATAAAAGAACTTTCCTTTTGGATTGCTCCTCATGCCACTTTACAAATATGGTCCATTACTTTTAAAAATTAGTTGAAAATAGTGATTCCACTTATATTATTATAATAATAATAATAATAATAATAATAATAATAATAATAATTTTGGGAGGTTACTTGTCTCCAAAATCTAAATTTGAGTTACAATTATATCAATATAGAAAATAATAATAATTTAAAAACCGATTTAGTTTATAAGCTAATTAGCGAGCACGTTATTTATTTTAACATTAACCAGCACCGATGTCATCCATTTATCGAGATTTATTAGTTTTTAAATTTTGTCACAGTTAAAGTTCCCACTAGCAATCTTTTTTTTTTTTTTTGAAAAGATATATTTTATAAGGCGAGCTGTGAAAGTTCAAGATGATACATGTAGACTTTACATCATATATGAATGTAAAAAATTCTATTTTGAAAGAGAATTAATTTATAAAAATTGTACAAAAGCTAAAATATTTTATTTTCCCATCACAATTAACTATTTTTTGTAAAATGCTAATTGTAAAGAAACTTTCATAATAAATTAACCGTTCATATAAAAAATTTGATTAACCGTTGTACCAATAGGAGAGCCGAACATGTCCAAAATTATGAAAATTCCAAAACAGAACGATCTATTCCAAAGATGAAAGTCTACTGAAGTCTAGTGAATGAATTGAAATAGAAATTATGAATGGGTCACTAACTGGGCCACCAATATGCTGATGCAACAAAATATGGTTCAAACTATTCTAGATGCTACATTGGTTTTATTACAAAAGTTCAAAGTAAGTTTCAAACTATTCTAGATATATCATACATTGGTTTTATTACAAGGAATTAAAGGTGCGTGTGATGATGAAATAAGAATGTTCATTTTTCTTTTAACGATTAAGTGTCTGCTTTAGTAATATAGGAATTTCCTTGGATACCAATTTATTTGATATAAGAGATAACTGTTCAACCCTACTCACCTACAATTTCCATGCATATAGTTTGAGTCACTTGTATTATTGGTAAGCTTAAGGACACCTATTATACACACCTAAATTCAAAATAAATGTCAACAAAAAATTTTAGAGCCTGTCTCTAGGTGGAATTTATCCAGTATTTTCTTTTCCCTTTCCATTCATTCAGATTTCTTCTTTTTAATCGATTTTGTTCAAATCCTCCTTTTCTTCCAAAGAAGGACAGAGAAGGATCTTCTTTAATGGATCCCCCTCATTTCTGAAAATATTTCTATTTCTGTATTTCTTTCTTTCTCAGTTTCCTTCCTTTATTCGATTTTTGAGGTTTCTTAGTATTCTGCCTAAATAGTAGACACATCGGAATAAATAAGAGACTAAAGATCTGAGCCATAGAATTTCTCAATTCTGACACAAAGTACTTACTTATTATTTTGCCTATCCAGCACTACTAATCCATACCATTTCATGAATTATAAAATGTGACCACTTAACCCAACCAACAAAAACTAGCTACTTGTTACATATGACTTCTTATAATTGCTGCATTGAAACATACAAACGTTGAAGAATCTTGTTAACATTGAACTTGGTAAATGAAATGGTTATATATCCCCATCTATGATATCTGTTTTGGTGGTCAAAAGAATTTGGGGACAACAACTTGGGTACACTGAAAAAGATCTCAAGATCTATGATTTCTTCGTAGATATGTATGGTCGGTCGGTCGGTTTTAGTAAAGATAACAGTAATAATTAATTGAATGCATATTACGAACCTTGTAAAGCACCACAAATAATATCTTTTCAAGCTACCCACTAATTTAAATTTAAAATCATTTAAAATATGAGATGTACTTGGTAGCATATATTATTATAATTATTAAAAGTGTGCATTATAAATCCAACGTTAACTTTTCCCCCATTAGAAACACAATATATCTTGGACCATTACTTTTTTTCCCCTTCTAATTTATTGCAAGGGGAAGAAAATGGAGGGGAAGGAAATTCAGAAACTCGAGACCTCATACTCGAAACATGTGCATCTATCTAACAATTGCAATATATTTCGAACCACACATCATGGACCATTACATAACATAATCAACCATGTTATATTTGAAATTCCTGATATTGGAGTACAACTTAATTGATTTTTGACTTTATTTTATTTATCTATTTTTGGGATATTTTGTCTAACTTCTAGAAAACTTAATAAATAATATCCAATTAAAATTAAAATGGACACTGGAGGGTCAAGGGCCCAAGAAGCCATATAATTGCTTTCCTCATCTCTATCATGTAGACTTTTCTTCGGTTGATTTTCTTTCTTAATTTCGAAGGAAAGGTGTTAATTACTCACTAGTTTCATCTCATTTAATCTTAAAATATCTAAAATTTAAATTATTTAAACATCTTAATTAACAATTTTACTCATCTTATTAATACACAACTAGTAAATGAATTGATAAACTAATATGAAAGTTTATCAATAATCAAAGCTTAACAGATCGGAAGAGCACACGAGAAGCTTAACATCTCTTTTCATTTGTTGCAAGTTTTACATCCTACTAAAGAGTAATTAGCAAAATCAATAGATTGTTTAATGGTTTTTATTATTTATTTATTTATTTATTTTGGGGGGGGGGGGAGGGGGAGGTATACTACACAAAAGCACATTTACTACTGTAATTGGGAGAATTTGTGTTTCCCTTATATTGGAGAGGGCAGTGGCATTAAGAGTTCGCGTGAAATGAGTTCAGTGTTTGACTGTAAATTGCGGTCGATGTTCCACCTGCCGATAATTTGCGCAACTAGCCCATAGGTTGATCGTAGAATGGAAAATGCAAGAAAAAACGTTAATACACAACTAATTAGTGCCTTGTAATTTAAATAGTCATACCCTTCTTTTTTTCAACCGAAAGATTCCAATACTACAAAATATATGGTTCAAACTATTTTAGATATATGAGATCGAATTAAATCATCCGTGTGTTACACGGGTAGAAAAACTTACTAAGATATATTATTAGATAGTTAAATACAAATCTGTAATATTTTCACCCTATAGAAAATATAAAAGCACAGGTGTACATCAATTAATTGAATTAATAAGATCGATAGACTTAGTAATCGTAAAGTTCATGATTGTTTAAAAGATAACATACATTCTTACCTACAATCCTTCGAACATATATATAATAATAGAAAAAATACATGTTACCCGTCATATTTTAAAAAATCTTAATAAAATTAACAAATTAAAAAATACAAATATAATGCATTAAAAAATTTAAATAATATTAAACTCACTAATACACATGGTAGAGATGATGAATTAATGACTTATGATATATTAGAGTTTGTTTTAGAATTGACATTTCAAATTTGGTATTTTAATTTATTAACCAAAAAGATTAATAAACAAAACAAATGGGCAAAATGGTTAACGTTTAGTTGTTAAATCCAATGGTCACATGTTCAAGTTTTCTTTGAGTTCTTTTACAAAAATTTTGTTTTTAAAAAAAAAAGAAACAGTTACCGCAAAATTTACCAAATAAAAAAGGAGAGAAAATCTCGGTACAAAAGGTACCAAGACTTAAGTGGATTAATTAATATATAAATGATATAACTGCACAACCTACTTGTAGGTTTCAGTTCACATATGACCCGCGTTTATGCTTCTATGGTATTTTAAACGATTGGTGTTAGAACGGAATTGATTTTAGATAATATATTGGCTTTATAATCATTAAGGAATTATTATTAAGTATATAGATATATGAGATGCGATGAGAATTTTCCTTTTTTCTTTTAACGGTCAATTAGGGTTTGTTCTAGGAGAATATGGCGGGTATATTTGAGATCGGAAGAGCATCTCATGCATACGATCTCCATGCATGTGAGATTGAGAGTTACAAGCATATCAAGACCTATAATTTCTTTGTACCGTTGGTTGGGGCAAAATGAAAACCTAGTCTATAATAACTAATGGACTATTTTTGTAGATTCTAAATTCTAAATAAAATTTTTCTAATATTATAAATTCCAAAAAATAAATAATAAGGGGAAAAAAAGAAAAAAATCAAATGTATTTTTACAACTTAGGGCCTCAGAAATTCGGCCCAATAAATGTTAATATAAATGTTAATCCATAAACCTATACAGCCCAATAACTGAAAATTTCCTGTCCTTTGTACAGAAGTTCACGATTGCTTCGCGCTCGACTACTGGTTGCTGGTGTTCGCCTGCTGCTCGATGTGTGTGGACAACTATCCAATTCTGCGACTAATTCTATAGCGTAGCGCCGACCATCGACCTCCATAGCATTTTGTTACTAGGTAAAGATTTAAAAACTAATTTTTGGACTCGTTCTACATTTGCCTTATTGTATTTTCGCCCTAACTTTATGTTGTGATTTTGCCTCCAATGTTCTGTCTCTATAATACTTTAAACTGACTCAAGTCCTATCTCTAATTTTCTAAATAAATAGTTCCATTAACGATTAAATTATCAAATTTCTTGAATTTGATGTTTGGTGTTCGGTGTTCCTTTTAACTCTAAGATAATTTCTGTAAGTTTTTCCTTTATCAAATATCTTGATTTGGAATTTCTGTTGTCTCTGAATACCAAGAGGTTTACTTACTAAGTATTTTTCTGTTTGTACTTTTTGAGGAAATAAATAAAAACATAGGTTAGCTTAGGCATTTAAATAGATAGTGTGTGTGTGTTCCCTTTTAAATGC
>CAVNYN010235899.1:0-25403 GCA_963692815.1 Nyctanthes arbor-tristis
CTTGTCACATCTCAGATATATAGCATTATATGCAATTTTCTTATGCTCCATTAGCATTTCATTTCTATTCCTACCAGATTCACTTATTTTGTGGGACCTACATCTGTTACACAGGACCCCACTAGGGTCAGTCATTATATTTCGAATTTGAAATAGAAATAAAATGTTAGCAGGGGATTACTTGATCAATCGAGTCTTCCGATCTATAAACAATTTATCAATTGGGTCCTTCTCTAACGTAGTTAAATCGAGTTCTTCCTCCATCGTCATATGTATAAAAAAAAATTCCAAAATAAAATGAAAATTTGGGAAGTTAAAATGGGATTTCAGTGAACCTTGTGTTTGAAGCCCTTGGAGCATTTAGATAATATATATTATCATTGCCTTATATCCCAAAGGATCATTCTTCCTTTCTTATTCAAGTACTTCAATGATTCTAGCGCCTGGAATGATTTCCACAATTGATGCGCAAGTTTGTGTTCATATTGATTCTTGAATAGAAGGGGGGTGTCCTCAACATGGAATGCAATGGATTTTAAAAGATGCATGGATTTTTATGGATTTTAATAGAATTCCACAGATTCATAGACTCTACTGGAATTCTACATCATGGATTTCAATGGATTCTTCAGTAGAATTGGTTGAATTTAAGGGAATGTCTTCATTTCTATAGTTTTTCATTTTGGATATTGACCATTTATTTTGTAAAAGTTGATTATGATAAAGTGAAAAGAAAAAATGGGTCTCCTTAATTTATGACTACAAATTTTTATCGATTATTTAAGCTGTAAAAAATTTCATGAAATGTTGTCCCCCCCCCCAAAAAAAAAAAAAGAGTCTCATGAAATCCGTAAGAATCCCCGGGTAAGAGGATGGAATTTGACAAGGAGGTTGTAAGTATATTTTTAACTTTAGAATCCACAGAATTCTATCATTTCACGAAATCTATCAAAATACATAAGAAATTAAGGATCCATAGAATTCTAAAATGAGGACACCGAATTTCTATAAAAATCATGGAATTCTAATTTGAGGACACCTAGAATTGTATGGATTTCTAAAATCCATCAAATTCCAAGTTGTGGAACCCCCTTTAAATTGAGGACACCGAATTTCTATAAAATCCATGGAATTCTAGTTTGAGGACACATAGAATTGTATGGATTTCTAAAATCCATCAAATTCCAAGTTGTGGACACCCCACCTAAAGTTTTTCCAGAAATATGCCTTAAGATTTTCACAACCGCAGCAGTGGCAGGAAGAAAATTGGCAATGAACAAATATTTGTACAGAAATACACACAACTCGGATTATCAAAGAACATTTTAAAACTTGTTTACCCACTCTTCCCACTCTAAAAGGACAAAATGAATTTTGTTCGCACCATTGTCTCGTTATGACTAGGTATTTTAGCCATACATGCACCACTTCCGGCCTACTATTTTCATTCATTATTCTTGAGAGGAAGTTTAGTCCATGACAACCAAGTAAACCAAACTAGTGCAAGTTCTATAATACTGTTACCCAAAAACCTAGGCATCGAACATCTACTCCTTACACCACTATGATTATGGAAAACCTCCTATAACCAAATATGTTGATCATCCTTCCTTGGACATCAAATTTCTGAAGGAGCAGATTGTCCATGGAAGTAACAAATGCCAAGCAGTCCCCTTGCTTCAGAAAAATGGAACCAGCTCACGGTAATCTGAAATACTTCTGATAATTACACAAAATGGTTCCTAAGATATTTAGCTAGCAGTCATTTCACCTGGGCATTCTACCATGAGTAACACACTTATATTCCAACTGCTGATGTTAGATCCTGATTAAGGAGCAGTGACTTCACTGCCCCTCCGTGAACCTCTTTCCTAATTCCCTTCCCACTGTCAAGCAAATATATAAAACAACCATAATCATGAGAACTCAATATGTGAATGTTCAGTGTGAAACCGAGTAGACTAGGAAAATATACACGCCAATAACTAATCCTATTGCAGAGTCCCACTTCTCCACAACAAGTCAACACATGCTCCTTCTTGGCCCTGCCCACTGCCCAACTATATTTGTTTGAATTGTTTAGTGGGGCTAACAAACAAATCTAGTTATCTACCACATAAAAATGTTTTCTATCTGTGTTTGAATCACAAACAGCAAAAGGTTGATACCGCTAGAAAAAACAAAATACAGAAGAATCAAGTTGCAGCCTGAAACATACCCGACCACTATCTTGGAGATACTGTGGAACCAATTCACTTATAAGGGGCAAAGAAATCTCAGATTTCAACCTGCGTTTAACCATTATAATATACCACATCATCTTGCAAGTTTGCACGTGTAATCATTTGAAATCTAATGAATATCGTTGACAAATAATTTCAAAAAAAAGGCCGATCATTGTGTAAATGCACCAAGAAAATTAGAATCGAAATGATAGGACAGGATGAAGAAAAAAATCCCAAAAGACAGGGCAACACAACACCTACTTTAACATTAAAAAAAAGTAAATAAATAGCATTTAAATTTTGGCTGGCACATTAAGTATAGAACTGTACTTCTAAAATACAATCTAAGACTGCATTCTCTTCTCAGGGGAATGGAAACTCTCCCAAAAAATAAATAATTAATAATAAATAAAAGTGAAGTCCTTCAATCCACAATCCAGATTGCATGTGTCAAATTGGCACGAATTGTTATATGGAAGTTATAAAGATTTTATGCAATAAATATACAATCATTTTTCCTTAAAAGCATAGCCAAGATGTACTTTTAAGTATGAATAATCTTGAAGAAAATAAAAGAAATACATTTCGTAGTAGCCGGAGGATGTATAACTAAAATCTATCATTCAACTAGAAAGCTCCAAGTTAATATGGTAACTGATATTAATCCTGTACATCCAATTAATCCCTTAATATCGATTATCTACAATATTATGCTGGATTGAAGTTGCATACTTTTCCTAAAATTTTCATTTCCATTTGCATCATACCCCATTTGGGATGATAATATTTTTCCATTCTAGTATTTAGGTTAACATCTTCTGTATATATAAATACCAAATTTTATGTTCCTAGTCACTATATGGAATATCTAATCTGATAACCCATTAAAATCATCATTTTTTAGCCTGCGTCTTTTTTCATACAGTTTCCGCAAAAATATGGTCAGAAAATTCATACCATAAGTGAAAATATGATCTCATAGGTTGCTCATTCACTCATTCACTAATAAATTGATAACACAAAAGTATTAAACTAGGGTAGCAACGTAGCAGCAGGAAAGTGACAAGGGGGACAAAGTAATTCTTCATGCAACTGTACGAGTAAGGTCCAGATATGGGCCATTTAACACATACTGTGCATGGGGAGATAATGGCAGCGCAGCATATCCTATCACCACCTGCAATGAACAAGCAAGACTATAATTTTTAGGAAAAGACCTGATATCAAAAGAAATCAGAAAACGCATAATGAACTGCAACAAATACACAAGAAATTTAACTCAAAATCAAGCGGAAGACAGAACTTGGACTTGTTACTTTTTCATTTTAAAAGGTAAGATGCATAGTGAATTTCCAACAAGGTGACACCTCAAAAGGCAAAAATATTAAATATGCTAGCACTTACAGGCTTTGGAGCTTCCAGTTTCGTTTGAAGGTCAACATGGAAGAAAGTGAACAAGAGATGGTGTGCAGGGGTCATAACAGCGGGTAGAGAAACTTTGATTTCATCATGGTAGCTAGCAACCCTAGTCCCAACAGCAACTTGAGTATGAGCCCATTTCTGAAGTACAGCACCAGGTTCCCTTGGATACATTGCCTGTTAAGTAATAACCATAAATAATAGATCCATTCCACGAACTGCTTCAAAACCATAGCTAAGGCGTCCTACCTCTAAAGGCAGTTTACGAATATCTACATCATCCTTTCTCAATTCAACTCGTATAAACAAATTCCTTTTTCTACTCAAGCTAACAGTCAAGGGATAGACATAAAGGCAATGAAAAAGCTGCAGAAAAGGCTCATTCCTCGATGTTGTGCGGAAGTCAAAAGCTTGGAACTGCAATTCAACAAGATGGATCTTCCGATCTAAGAGAAAATAAATAACTTGTTCAATAAAATTTCTGCCATAGAATTAATGAATTGATTAGTTTGATTGAGGAAAAATGATTAAATGAGACTGGCAGTTACATCTAGATATATATCACACCCATAAGAAAGTACTAACAATTTATTTTCTTAACAACTAGATAATACTTAAATGAGATATTTCAGCTTGTTGGTTAAGCATGCCCTTTTAGCTCTTACAAAAATTTACCTAGGCGTAGACCTGTGAGTCTCTCAGACATAGAAGTTGGCTTTAAAAGAAAAATGTGCAAAATACTAACATCGTTTGCACCAATAGTTGGATTTCCATGAATTGTTGATCCATTTTGATGCAGCTCCTTCCTATCAAAGGAATGTAACTCTAAATCCACGTTCTGAGGCCCATCAGATCCGTAACTGGGGCTTTTTACCAGATAAGAGCTTGCACCTCTGTTTTCCAACGTTTTCTCAGAATCCATAATGCCAGCTTTGAGCTTTTCAATTTCCAATCTTAAGATGCCCTTCACAGGTTTATGAACCTTGCGCTTAGGATCCTAATCATGGGAGAAATTCAGTAGAACAGAAAACACATAGTATCACAACAGATTATGTTCAAGTTTTAGAAATTAATTGATGTAACAGCAGGGAAAATGGGAATAGACAATAGCATGTGGTCATCTGGAAAATTAAGAAAACGGAGAAAGAACAGAACAGAACGGAAGAAAGAAATGAAAAGGCTTAACATATTTAAGAAAGCAAAGGAAAAAGGAGCAGAGACTGCTACAATGAGAATGGATTAACCTGGATTGAGTCCTCCGTATACCCTTCCTTAACTTTATTTAGGTTTGAAACTTCAACCACGACTGAGTTTCCACTTGAGTAGCCAAGCTTCCCATCTAATGTTATCTTTGCAACTGATTCAGAAGCACCATCTTGAGAATTTGAACCTAACATGCTAGTAGTGAGTGGACTGCTGGGAGAACCAGCTCCACCAGAAGCAATGGTAACACCACTATCAAAAAGTGGGATGATTGCCCAGGCGAAGGACTCCCGATAAGGCATGATTCTGGACCAAACTTGCAGTTTTTGCTTCTCCCTTTCGGTGAGGTGAACCTGTTTAGTTAAAATTTATGTAATAGGGTAATAGGCAAAGAAAATAATGCTGCCGTAGCAGAGAAATCAGAATTGGGAAATCAAAATTTCTCAATCCTGTCTTTCGCGTCAATCTAACAGAACTCAAAGTCAATTCCCAAGTTCAATTAAATTTCAAAATTGCTGGATCTGATTTTCAATCCAAGCATTAGTTGATCAACTTATGCATCTGAGGAATGAAATCTTCAGTTTGAATATATAGATGTTATCTGCTTACTGGTTCTTTACGTGAATATACAGAGGTAGTCACCCCCCCATCTTCAGTAGCTGACTTTTCTAACTGGATAAGCAGACAGACTGATGCTGACGGTGTATCTAGATGGAAAACGCCACGTAATTCAGAAGAACTGCTAGTCTGGTAATGGTAACAAAAAAATGTGTAAATTCATTACTGCTTTGGATCATGACCAGGAAACAATAGAATAAATTGTTTTTTTGGTATTTCCCAACAACAAATATGAGTTAAAAGGGAAGTAATAATAGCTTACATCTTCCATTTCAGCTGGTAACGCACGGAAAATGAAATCCTCTGAAAGTTTTTCCCTTCTCTCCCTATTATATAAACAAATTGTGCCATAAAATGGCTCTACAAGAAAACTTCTGTATCTCAGCTATAGAAAACTGTGTAGCTCAAAAACTAAAACAAAAGGAATAAAGGAAAAAACAAACCAGCAGTGATACAATATATTATATTATACAAATGTACAGACTCACCAACAAGCCCAGCTTGAAATGATAAGGACAACACTTTCACTGCAATCTTTAGCCCACTGCAAGAATAAACAGACAAATTGCAAGAGAAAACATAGAAGATACAAAGAAAGTGAGAAAACATTGCTGACACAAGCAGATACTAGACACGCACCCGCAGAGAGAGGGGGAAAGGAGGGAGGTTGAAACCTGGTGTGCTGAGATACAGTTGGAGGAACTCTTTGCCCAAATATCATTGATCTCTCATTTTCCCAGTCAAAAACAGGTTCATAAGCAGGCAAAGGAGATTCCCCAAAATGCTGCAAGGAACTTACAAAAATGTAACAAGGTCCAACTCGTATAACAAATACCATCCTGAACAATGAATAATATTGCTCAGGGCCCACCTTGGAAATTTTTGCATTTGATGACTCATAGAAGTTTTCATCGGAAAACTGATGCCTAGATGTACTTGGCATTTCTTCATCCGCGAAATCTTCTATCTTAGATCTTCTAGCATTAGCAAGATGCATTTCTGACAATCAATCAAAAAAATCATTAGTTGTCATGCATTTACCAAGTAGTGAAAAAAAACATAAAACAAAAATTAAAAAAAAAAAAGAAAAACCCAAAAAAAAAAAAAAATACTAAGTGCCCTGCATATTCAGAAGGAGCTGTTGATTAAGATAATGATTTTTATCCATTCAAAAGGTTAGAACCCTCAAACCATACAACAGAAAGAAGTGTTATAGGGGAATTTCCAAACAATACAAACAAAACCTGCATAAAGCATTTGTATTTGAATTTTGAAGAGATAATGAAATTGATTTGAACACATTTTCCGACAACAAGGCAAAAATTATGATCACTTGCTAGGAAAAGAAGTTTGTATAACATAGCATCCACAGCATTAATAAGTCTACAAAATGCTCTCTCCTAGTGGACTGTAAATATGCCACATACATTTACTAACCTGTTTCAATATCGGTATCAGGTCCCTCGAATATCTGACTTTGAAATGAGATAGGGCCAATGCTTTCATAGTGTCCATACTTAAATTCATCTTTAACCCATTCAGAGCCATAGCTTTGCACAAGTTCATTCAAATGTGGCCACTGCTCCAAGTTTTCATCAAGCTAGATAAAAGGCCAAATCACATCAGTAGTGCTAGAGCTTGGCAATCAAATACTTGAATTGAGTCATTAGCACACAGAACACTAGTGCAAACTGACCAAGGATATGCAGCATGAGCAGGTAGATAAACAACCCAGAACAGAGCCAGAACGATAAGAAAGCTACAAAATCTGAAGTTCTAATACAAGTATTGTCTTGAAAATTAACACTGCTAGATAGATCGGAAGAGCACACAAAGATATACACAGCCCAAGCCCCGTGAGCAGTATAAAAAATGTCCACTGCAGGTAGGACGTGGCAGTAGGCAGTGCTTGGCAGTAGGCAGTGTAAAAACAGCATACAGTGGGCAGTTGATCAATTATTTTATCCGCAATTATTTTTATTTTGAAGTTGGACATCCAAACAAGTATGAAAAATAAATACATAATTTGTATATAACAAAGTACATATGTCAGACTCACCAATGGGTCCATCTTAAAACAATTAGAAAAGGATTGACGCGGTATTCTTCGGAAACGAAGTCCATTGGTTGATGCATTCTCCATGGCCTGTAAGCCAAAGGTTAATACCAAGAAAGGGTGGATGAAATAGTGGATAAAAAACTTAATAACTTCTTGTATTTGATACAACTTGGAACTTATTTTGTGTTCTTTTGTACTTTGTTTTTTTATATTTATTTGGTGGGATTTTATTGCCCTCCTCTGAAACTATTGCCAGAGGAGCAAGTTAGCTACCTATATATAAACTAAGCAAGTCCTCAACATTTCATTGCAGTTGTACTATCAATTCCCGGCAGAACAATCTGACATAATCATAATTCTTATCTAAATCTTAACAGGGCTTTAAGTATGAGGTGCCTCATTTCAGGATTGTCGACAGTCGGACTAGTTGAGAAGCGAAATCTAGTATTGGACAGGTAAGGGCCCAACAAGAACTGATGAATGTTTAGATGGTTTCTAGTGCGGGAACCTAGTTGTACAACTCTAGTTAAACATTGATTGTTCAGGACCAAGTATCCTACTCCAGCGACAGATGGTACATTCTTTTTCTATTTTTCCGTTTTCAAATTCAGTAACATATGTAGAAGCCAAACAGTCCCACCATACCAACACCTATATTGAAGAGATTATTGTTGCTAAATTACTAAGAAGGCACTAGTAAATGATAGAAGGGGAAGAACTGAGTACTTTAAATTAGCAAATCAAAAAACACAACAACGAGAAAAGAGCAGAATAGTAAGTATAAACGTTCACTCAACATTATAACCCAACACACAAAAGGGAGCAAATCCTTTAAAAAAAAAAAAAAAAAAACCCAAGTAGTACCGCATCTATAAGCAATGCAGGAGCTTCAATTCAATAACGCTCACGAGAAAATCAGACAAAATAGAGGTAAATTTCATTTTTAAACATCTAAAATCAAGTCAATCAAATCCAAAATCCTCAGAAGTTCCTGATGCTGGAAATCAAAATGCAGATAAGAATTAAGTTCGAAAAAGCTGATAAACAAAAGAAACGACACTCAATCCTTCCAGATACTCAAAATCTTGAAAATTAAAACAAAAAACCCAGCAAAACACTGAAGTAGTAGAAACCCAACTCTCCCCATCCCACACAGACGCTGGCCCATTTCCATCCGAGAGCAAAGAAACAAAAGAAAACACCATTACCTGACACCAGAGAGCAACTTCGGGAGCCGCAGAGACGAGCGAGGGTTGCGGTCCGATTCCACAGGGAAGGAAATGGGGCTGTGCGCTTCGATTTGTAGCGAGACTCGCGAACCGTCCGGTTTACCTTAACCGTTTCCGGTTCGTAGAAATCTCCGGTTCTGTTGCTACAATTGCCTTTTGTTTATGCTCTTCCGATCTGTGGAAATATGACGGAGCAACCTGTTTCTACTGTACTGTAATGAGTAATAGTCACGTTATAGAATCCATCGAAAAATCGTAAGCTTCAAGTTTACATTCTGAATTTCATTGCAGTATATGTTTGGCTTCGCTTAAATAAATAAATTAATTAATTAATTAATAAAGTTTGCCCTACTTTTATTTTATAAATAATAATAAATAAAAAAGATGGAAACATGACTGTGAGTAGAGAATGAGTAATACTGATTTTTGTGGTATACACAAGTCTTCCAAAATCGAATATGAAACGTGAGAAATTGAACGCTAAGAGCTCGTGTCCAAATTATTTCCCAACGACGACTTATTAGTCTGTTGCAGAAAGTCAGAAAATGTTGTATATTTGAGATTGAATGAAATCGAGTTGCTTGTGTCAATGATTGAAATTTTACTCAATATCTTATATCTCTGCTAATTGGTGTCTATCCTTAACATTTCGAATCATTATTACAGTTTTTAATCCCTAACATTTCAAACATTAATCCCTTTTTCAGTCAATTAAAGAAAGAAGAAAAAAGATTGCACAAGAAAAATGTTAAATTTGAAAGTTTAAAAACGACCGTCGATATGACCAGTTAAAATAAACGACATCAATTAACCAATTCATCATACACTATTCATATTCCATACCAAACTCCAACCAAATAAGTCGCCTATTATTGCTTTCATGGATATTTTATCACTAAGATGTGCTTATTCGAATAGATTATAAGTCTAGCAAAATATGCTAATGCTTTATCTAAATGGAAACTAATTTAAAAGAAAGAATCATTTAAGTAAAAGGAAAAAGTCATTCTTGACAAGAAAAATTGAAATTCATAAACATATATTCTATGCTAGTTGATACACAATTATGTCTTTTGACAAATATATTTACTGAGGTGACATATATGGGCACATAGTTTTTGCTCTACAATTATTTCACTGAATAGTGTGACAATATTTTGGTGTCTTTTATCTCATTTTTTTCCCAGAAAGGGCCAAGTTCACATGTAATATAGTTTTTTAACTTTTATGGTTTTACATGTAATAACAATAATGTCGTAGGCAATTGTTTCCAAAGTAAATAAATAGGAAAAACTGTAACGAAACATCATTTTTTGGTTTAAATTGTTCTTTAGACGATTCGGTTGATAGCTCAATTTCAAACAAGACAATTTTTTTAAGTATTAAACACAAAAAATAGTTAGTGAAATCAAAATAATAACAAACTAGGATAATAGATTTTCCTGGTATTTTAATCTGTAATGCATGTTCAAGTTGTTGACGGTTAATAGCTAAATTTCAAACAAAACTATTTTTTCTAAGTATCAAACACAAAAAATAGCTAGTGAAATTATAATAATAACAAACTAGCATAATAGGTTTACCTGGCATTTTAATCTGTAATTCATGTTCAAGTTGTTGATGTTGTGGTTTTGTTTAATCATATATAATGTGCATGTGATTTGTGGGAATAAAATTGTAATTTTGTAGCACATTTTGGATTATTATGCTTTTGTATTGAATATATAAAATAAAATAGGTATGTAACACAATTGTCAATGTGAAAAGGTTTGCATTTTGTTGATGTCATACATATTATTATATAGTTTGTTTCGGCGTATTGTTTTTAGGGCACTTTGTTTCCATTTCCACCAATTTTTCCGTCATGTCCAATTATGCCGTGAGAAGGGGAAATAAGGTTACATGTGCCTTTTCTTTTTTTTTTTTGGGAGGGGGGGCTGACAACAATTTGCCTCGTCGTTATATCCCATTTTCCCCTTGATCGTTCTACAACGATGTATATACTCAAGCTGATATCTATTAGTAAGAAATTTTGGTGTAGGCTTGGCACCCACTGTGGATGTTGTAGAAAGTACGTACAGCCAATGACATATTATATCAAGTGTCCAATTATTCAAAAGTTCTTAAAATATGAAACACTTAGTGATATATTATTAGATGTGGGTATCTTATACAATACACAATGAGAATTTGAAAATTTTTGTGTCTAGCGTAGATGATAGTAATGTTGAGAAGAAAATATAATGATAAATGCGTGTGTGTGTGTTTTTTTTTTAAATGGCCGTAACAACTGTCTATTTATCTGTGTGTTCCCAATCCCTCTGTATATGCTAGAATTGGTATCCATTATCAAGAACTTTGCTTGTAAACATGATGTCAATGGTGGCCATCCTCCAAAGAGAGGGGAAAAAGGAAAGAGGGAGAGATGTTTTATTTTCAAAATCCAATTGTTATGTCTTAGGTCGATCTCTCCTACAAAAATGTATATACTGGAATTGGTATCCACTGGTAAGAAATTTAGAGCACATGATGTTAATAGTAGCCATCCTAATAAGAGAAAATAACAAGACGAGTTGTTTTCTCGAATCTCATGACCACAACGACTCAACGACTAGTGAGTTATTAGTTGCTTGAGTTGTTAGTTGCTACATTCCAATTTCCAAATGTTCAAACGTGTTGATTCCATCGTCTAGCATATTTGTGAAATATCTACGAAAGTGAAAGACATCTCATAGTGGATATGCTTCTTGGCTCTTACTGCAGGTGAGGTAACAAATATAGGGGTCCTTTTCAAATCATTTACCATTCTCCCATTGATTCATAGGAAACTTGTATGTTTCATTCACATTCCATCTTATGATACTAAGAAGAAAAGAAAGCCTAGGATGCGGTCAATTTCCAAGTTTTTGTGAATCTATATGAAGGCGGATTTTTAGCTTATGCGAATTGTAAACGTGTCTTTTCGAGATGATGTTAGTATGACGATTTTATCCTTTTTAGAGACCACGCTCTTGTGAGTGGTCCCTTCAAAGTTTTTTAAATTCTCTTGAAGAAAAATGTGTCTCTTAAGGATCGATCAATTAACTTTAGCTTAATGAGTTTTCTGATTTTAAAGGTGATCTCTCGCACTATTTGAGTAAGTAGCTAAAATAATAATAACAATTTATGTGTGCTCTTCCGATCTGCACCAATAAGCGATTGGTTGGTCTTCGCAGAGAGATCGGTCATTCTTGCATTGGGGTTGTACTTTCAGGGGTCGGTTATTCATGCGCTTGGTTCGTCAATCAAAGATTGGTTGGTATTACACCAACTGATACGCCAATTAGAGGTTGGTCAGTCTTGCACTAGAGGTGTGCTTGAATTGCGCCAGAGGTTGGTTGGTCGTGCGAAAGAGAGAGGTTGGCCGCCCGCTTTTGGTTGGTTGGTCGTGCTCCTTTGGTTACAGTCGTAGTGCTTAGTCGCTCTTCCGATCTTTCATTGTGGCGTTTTTATAAGGCGATGATAGGCCAAAACTTGGGCTTCTTAGAGTTGGTTATAGAGGAGGAGTCAACGGCTAGTGTGGAGTAGGAATGTGCTTTTGGAGTTGGGATGCGCCTCAGAGTTTGTCTTTAAGAGAGTTTTGACCACCCGACCGCCCAATAGGGCCGAGTTGTTTTTACAACCTAATAAGGTCGTTTTGTTTCCTCAAGCTGATAAGATTGGTTGCTCTTACGATCTGATAAGGTCGGTTTTGTTCCCTCAACCTAATAAGGTTGGTTGCTCTTAAGATATGATAACGCCGGTTTTGATCCCTCAACCTGATAAGGTTGGTTTTGTAACATGATAAGGTTGGTTGTTTGGTCTTACGACCTAACAAGATCGGCCTGATTATTGTTGCAACATGATAAGATTGGTTTTACCACCTGAAAGATTGGTATTGGTTATGCAATGTAATAAGGTTGGTCTTATAACCTTATAAGGTTGGTGTTAATTTTGCAACCTGATAAGGTTCGCCTTGATTATTTTCACAACCTGATAAGGTTAGTCTTCTTCTGGAGATATTTTATTGGCCTATTTCCGACCACTTGCTGTTAACTTCTCTAATTTTGAATAGAGGATCTCTCTGTAGGCTACGTGGTAGTCCTATTTGATGATGTTCTCTACTTCCTCCAAGACGACGATGCCCTTGATACTTCCAACTCTGTGTGTTTTGCCTTGTCCTTTCTAATCATTAGGAATCTTCACGCTTATTTATCCATGCCGAGCTCGAAGTTCACTAAGAAGGTACCTAGTTGGTCATTGGTAAAGCTACTCTCCAATTAGAAAGCCAACTCGTTCACGATCCAGATCAATATCTCCAAGAAAAGGACGTGGACCACCATATCTTAGAAGCAGTAAATCATCGTCCTATTCTTTACATGAAGTTTGTCGATCTCGAACCTCCCTTCTTGCTTGATTGCTTTGCTTCATAATATCTTTGCTTGTTCCAGGGAAATCGACAATGGCTTTTGGTCAGGTTCCCACAGACGACGCCAATTGATGTGTGCTCAAATTGCACCAATAAGAGATTTGTTGATATGGGCAAAGAGACTGGTCGTTTTTACATTTGGGTTGCAATTGTCAATGGTCGGTCATTCATGCGTTCGGTTCACTAATTAAAGAGTGGTTGGTCTTATACCAGCTGATACGCCAATTAGAGGCTGGTCGGTCTTGCATTAGAGGTGTGCTTAGATTGTGCCGGAGGCTGGTAGCTCGCGTACCAGAAGTGGTGGGTCGCGAGCCTTTGGTTGCACTCGTAATGCTTGATTGTTCTTCATGTTCGTTAATTGTGGCGTTTTTATAAGACGGGGTTGGGGCCAAGACTTGGATTTCTCAGAGTTTGTTTTGGAGGAAGAGTCAACGACCGATGTGGAGTATGAATGTGCTTTTGGGGTTGGGATGTGCCTCAGAGTTTGTTTTCAAGAGGGTTTCGACTACTTGACCGCCTAATAGGGGGTGGTATCGATAATGATGATGATGATGATAATAATAATAAAGGCAATACGAATGATTCCCTACTTCATATTTACAATCTCTAAGAGCAAAATTAATGTGGGGCAAAAACTCCAAAGTAAAAAAACTAAAAGTAAAAATTTAAAAGGGAAAAAACCTATTTGAAAAAGAGAAAAATATCAAAGGAGGGAGAAACAATTGCAAATGTGAAAAAAAAAAAAAAAAACTAAAAGAGGGGCTAAATTTGGCCCCCTCTTTACCTTCCCCCCAATGTGCCAAAATCTACCTTCTTCAACTTATACATTATTTGGCTTAAGGTGAAAAAAACTCAAAAATATGTTATTTCTCTTTACATTGTTTACATGTATGTAAACAAAAGGGCCGTAGGGGGAAAGTACCCAAATGAACCATGCTCTAACGTGTACCAAAAATAAAAATAGAAGCCGGTTTGGAGGTACATTCTATGGTGTCTAATAGAAGCAGGTATTGGAGGTAGACACATAGAATGCACCAAATGACTTGTTCTTTGTACATTTTATAGTGTCTAAAGGATTGTGTAGCAAGACACTATATTGTCTTATTAGTATGTTACCACACAGTCTTTTAGACACTATAAAAAGACAGGGTGTTGGGACGTGGGCTCCCACATTAATAAATGACACAGCCAAAAATTTTTCGGTCTGCTACAGATCGGAAGAGCGTCGTTGACCACTACCAACCCGTCACTCTCAGGTGCACAGTGTATTGTTTCAACGATCTTGTTGCGCAAAACCTCATTCGGGTGTTCAAGAAGAACAAATTTTGTTTTTCTTTTGTTACACAAACTCTGCCAAACCATGGTGGCGCTGAAAGCGGGGAGCAGACCTCCATGGGTAGGCTTAGGGGCTGCTGTTTGGGTGGAAATAGCATCAGGAAATGCCTCCAGTTTCGCTTTATACTCCCACTCTTTGAAGTCTGTTATGGGCTTCAACCAGCAACAGCTGACCATTCTTGGAGTGGCTAATGATATTGGGGAAAATGTTGGGATTCTTCCAGGCATAGCCTGCAACAAATTCCCACCTTGGGCTATTCTTCTAGTCGGTGTTTTTGCCTCTTTCTTGGGCTACGGTGTGATTTATCTTGCTGTGAGCGAAGTAGTTCGGCCCCTCCCCTATTGGTTTGTGAGTTCTATGTTTCCCTCTGCTTCTGCTATTAGATTTTTTGTTTATCTGATTTCTTGACGCCTGCTGTTGATTTACCATATTTTAGGAATCTAATTTATGTGATATATTTGCCCTTTTGTACATATATTTACTGGCTTCTTTACCTACAACAACCACGACATCGATTTTTTCTTTTGATCAAGAGTTTTAAAATGTGAACTTCTCTCACTTTGTTAAAAGTTGTCGAAATCTTTGCTGGTGGAACTCCTATTCTATTGTATCAACTATTAAGTGTTGGTATGCGGGTAATTTTGATAATATGTGATCTTGATGTTTGATTTTGGAGGACAATGCCTACTCTTTCTTGAATGGTTGAAACCATAACACTTCTCTCTAGAATTGTCTCAGAAAGAATGTTTATCCTAAATTCCTAATTTCATTGAGTGACTAGCAATCATGTCTGATCTTCTAATCAGTTATGGAAGAACTGTTACTGAAGTATAATTTGTATATACAATATATCAACACAGAATGCTCTAGAACCAGTTTGCAAAGATGCCTCCAAATGAAGGCCCGGATTTTTATAGTCTGAGTTCTGCATGCTAGCAAGTAGCAAGATTTTGTTTTCATTTCTGGTATAAGAGTATATACATTGACTTGAAGGTGTCATCTATACATGTTTAGCTGAATCCAAGCACTGTGTAACGAGTGTACAAAAACCTGAGCTAGGAACTCTCTCTCTCTCTCTCTCTCTCTCTCTCTCTCTCTCTGTGGGTTTAGAAAAAGCATTGTAATTTTAAAAGCATCTCCAGTAGCCCCCTTGTTTTTAGAGAGCATATTCGATATTACAGAGAGATGTTTCTAAATTTAGAGAAAATTATAATCCACTCCAACAAGCTCTCTATTTGTACCTCTTTGTTTTACTTATCTCAGGAAACATTTTCTTTCTAATTAATATTTATAATTTTGGATGACTTTGACCAATAAGATTAGATTGGTTTGGCTAAATCAAGAAATGAGCTTTGAAGTTTGTAACTATTAAATTCTAGAGAGTGAGCTTGACACTCCAAATCTGGAGAGCCAAAAGCACACTGTATTTTAAAATTTTAAAAATGAAAAGTCTATTGGAGCTCAATTTTAAGGTTTGACCCTCTAAAATAGAGATTATCTTATATTAAAGAATCTATTGGAGATGCTCGAAGCAGTTACACTAATGATGTTGCTTTACTTATTTCTAAACTTGAATATGTCCAAACATGCAATCTTTTGTTTAATGTTTCAGATTTTTACCTTCTGCACTTTAGGATTTCCTTTTACCAATGACAAAGCTTTTCTAACTGAATATATTTGATAATTTGACAGATGTGGCTTGCACTATGTATTGCTACGAACAGTAGTGCATGGTTGGGTACAGCTGTACTTGTTACCAACATGAGGAATTTTCCTCTCAGTAGGGGCTCAGTTTCTGGACTACTGAAAGGTTATGTCTGGTTAAGCGGTGCATTTTTTACGGAGGTGTACAGTATGGTGCTTAACGGGGCAGCTTCAAAGCTATTACTACTCCTAGCACTGGGCATTCCCATTATATGTTTGGCAGTGACGTACCATATCCGGCCTTGTACTCCGGCTTCTGGATTCTCATTTTCTTTTTGCTCAAGGAGCTAGTCTGACCCTTGGAGTTTATCTCCTCACAACAACAATTTTAAAAAATACGTTACCTCTTAGCAACACCATATCTTACATATGTATTGCCATAATGGTTCTTCTTATGATGGCTCCACTAGCAATACCATTAAAAATGACATTATTCCCTGTAAATCGTCAGAGTTCTTCTCAGCTGTCTGATTTCCTCAGCGGTGATGGCGGGTCAACCCAAACAGACCCTCTGTTGACTCCATCTTCATCAGCAGCACAATTAGGAAGTCTCTATGAAAATGAAGATATGTCAGAAGTGGATATGCTTCTTGCCGTGGGTGAGGGAGCAGTAAAGAAGAAAAGAAAACCTAGGAGAGGAGAAGACTTCAAGTTTCGTGAAGCTATAGTGAAGGCTGATTTTTGGCTTCTCTGGATTGTTCACTTTCTTGGTGTTGGTTCTGGAGTAACTGTCCTTAATAATTTGGCACAGATTGGAGTTGCCCTTGGTATGAATGATACTACGATATTGTTAAGTTTGTTCAGCTTTTGTAACTTTTTGGGCCGCCTTGGGGCAGGAGTTGTTTCTGAGCACTCAGTAAGGTAATCTCAATCTTGCAGTATTCTCTCTTCCTAATCTGACTGTCAAATAATAATCGATGCTCTTCTTCTTTTTTTCTTTTTAAATTTGATGATACACAGCGTGATTTCTTTCCATGTAGTATTTGTAATTCTTGTGCCAGCTTACTCTTTTAGTTTTTAAATAGGCCATAAATATCAGGCATCTGAATATTATGCATGATTGCAGGTCAAAAATGATTCCTCGTACATTCTGGATGGCAGTAACACAAATAGTCATGATCTTATCATTTCTGCTATATGCTTCAGCTCTGAAGGGTACTCCCTATGCTGCCACAGCATTGGTTGGCATTTGCTATGGTGTTCAGATTTGCATTATGATTTCAACTACATCAGAGCTTTTTGGGTTGAAACATTTGGAATAACATACAGCTTCATGCAGCTTGGAAATCCGGCTGGCGCACTTCTCTTCTCAGGTTGGCTTGCTGGTCACGTATACGATACAGAGGCAGCTAAGCAACAGGTGTCTACTTGCGTGGGTCCCAATTGCTTTAGGCTCACCTTTCTTGTTTTAGCTGGAGTTTGTGCTGTGGGAACTCTCCTCAGCATTATACTAACCATCAGAATAAGACCAGTTTACCAAGTGCTTTATGCCGGAGGTTCCTTCCGTCTGCCGCAAAGTTCTGGTCATTGATAATGCACACCTTTTGGCGTCAAGGAGTCCATGGTTGAGCTATACACCCATCTCAAAAGTCAAGGATGCAACGTAATACAGAGCTGTACAGTTCTGCACATTCATCAGAGTCACAGATATTTTTGGTGCTGTTAAACTTCTATTCCATACGGCCACTTGGTTCTCCAAGTTCCAAAGAAAGCAAACGCCTTGTCATGCCAGTCGTATCTGTAATGAAGAAAATAAATTTCAACAGTCTATTAGCTAACTGCAGTCTCTAGATTTGGACGTTCCATATATCATACTGAAGTTAATTTCACCGGTAGAAGTCAGTCTCATGAGAATCTTAATAAAAGCTCAGGTTCTATCTTCTTGATTTAGCTTTCCTTATTTGTTTCTCATTTCCTTTCCCGTGTGCTTGAAGGTTGGAATCTGGTATATTGTATTGTGATTTTATGGGTTAAAAGAGTAAAAAACGGAATAAAAATTTATGACAATAGGTTGTCCTGCGTTTATCTCATTTATGTAGCTAATTCACTGTTACTCTTCTTCTAAACGAGGTATGGTATCAAAACCGTGACTGGTAAATTTTGCAGTTGGAATATATATGTCAAAAAGGAAGAAATCACTTTCAGTGAAATGTGAGATAAAACCATAGAATTTTCAGTATCCCTCCATATCTTTGATGATCTAACAAAACTACTCATGTGGGATTCAAGTTCTGAAACATTGCATCCCACCTGATCTTTTCATTGTTTGACCAGTCTTCACCATCGTCACTTTCCAGTTTCTCATGATTCAACACGTCTTTTCTGATATGTGAGTTTTTGTCTGCTCTGCTTGAGTTTTGATCTGAACCAGAGCTTTGAGACTGCTGCAGGACTTCCATTTGTGAGCATTAACGTCTTGTGGCCAGTCTCGTCAACGAAATCTCCATTTGATCTTATCTTCTCCCTTTCTGGCATAGTTATTCTCAACTTCATTATCCTCTGCAACATGGCTACCTTCCACCTCAAACTGTTCGTTTTTGGTACAGTAGCTGAATTCTCATGAGGCACTAAAGCTTGAATTCGCTTAGCTAGAAATGATTTAGTACGCTTCATAGCAAAAGTGAACCATAACATTGGCTGTATCATTCTGCACTTTTCTTTCCTAGCAAGCTTGAGAATCTCGAGCCGGTGTTTTGCCACAGTAATTCCCATGCTTTGTCGCAACTCATGGCTAAAGTAAGCAATATCATTTTCTTGAAGTTCATTGTGAACAAAAGTAAGGGCATAGTAGTTTATTAGAGAAGTATCAAGATCAGTTTTTGAAAGCCAAGAAAACCAGTCCATATGGCTTTCATTCCATAAGGAATCGTCACCAAATTTTGCAATCGAACAATATATACGGAAAAAGAAGAAGGGAAGAACAAGAAAAGAAGGTTGGTGATATTGCTAGAAAACGACTCGGGGTTTCATTTGTCATGCAAGTAGCTGAACTTGACAGTGACAAAAGATAAAGGTGACGTGGGCTCATTAAGTTGATGTTCCCCTCAGAAACAGGGCAAAAGGGAAACAACACTTTAAATTTATAGGAGTGAAGGCTAAGGGATCCTTTTTATGTATGACGTCCCAGCGAGGAAAAAAGTCACTTGCAAAGAATAACCATTTCAAGAAATAAACATTAATGAAGTAATTTCTATCACATAACTAACCTTTGAAAACTTTTCCGAAGTATGGTTAGCCTAATTCACTGACTAGCTTCGGCCGGAAAATGTCATGTCATTACTTACTTCTTTTTGAGATCGAAGTATCTGGTTTGTGACTAGATGCAAATATGTTAATGGAATGGAAAAATTTCTTGTACTCCGAGAGTATTGAATACGGCCAATCAAAAACCTACACGTTATTGGTTCATGGGCCCAACTTAAACAATAAATTGAGCCCCTGAATGTAAATGTGAATTCTTGATTTGGTCACAGAGGATGAAGTAGTTCCAGAATACTCAATTGCAAATGGCTAACTCTGTGCTTCTTGATTGCAAGCATGATTTACATTCACCCAAGTGTGTAGGATCTCTGTTTGCACAAAACTTGAGCATTTTATAGCTTCATTCTCAAGTTAAGAAAACTTGATGATATCAATCATTTGCAGTTAACTTCAAGACATTTTCACATATTACTACTTTCCTAGAAATCATCTTTGACGCTACTTATGAAGAGTGCACGAGACTAATGTGGAACCCATTAGAGATAGCTTAATATGTTATTATTCATAGGAGTGTTCCTTGGTTGACATGTGACGTTATTATGATGAGTTGTAATGAGATTACTCGGGTACTGAGCATGAGTTCATTGATTACTCTTCAGCTTCGGGGTACAATCTTGTGCCTGATAAATTGGCTTTTAAAAGATCATCCTCTCCTATTAAAATAATTTATAATAGAGAAAGACTATTTGGGTCGTGCATGCCCTCCCCATTGCCATTCTTGTATTTGTAATACTTGGGGGGTAATTATATTTTGTTAGTAAAAATTTTGTTAACTGCCTAATAAATAAAATATTTATTCAGCATATTTTCTGTGAAGAATGAAAAGATACCACAAGCGTGCAGGCTGATGAACAGAACAAGCAGTTGATTTGGCACACCACCTAACCACGTATGTCATCAAGCACGCCATCATTGAAATTTGAAACTAAGATTTTAACTAACCAAAATTACTCATTGCTCTTTTATATCGATGAAATTTGACCTTAAATTTGACATAAATCAATGAAAATTGAAAAGGGACGAACTTTTAAGGGTGCATATTGATAAACAGTTCATTTGTGTTTGCTTTGTATATCATTTTCTGGGGAAAATCTCCTATTACGCTTTGTGAAAAGATAATTATTTAGCTCGTTTTAGATCATTACTTTTGTAGTTTTGTATTTGTAAACATAATAAAAATAAGTGTAAATGAATCACGAAAAAGGGGCCGTGCTTATCGGTTTCATGAATTATGTGTAAAAACTTTTTTAAATTAACGTAACGTGCCATATTTTGTGAAAATTGCTTTAGTACATAGTTTTTGTTAAAATTGAGGTTAAATTTGTTATCCTTCATATCTTTTAGTTGAATGGGTGGCTATGTATTACGCTAAGATTATTTCGAGCGAAAACTATGTATTATTAGAACCTGTGAAGAATTCGAATTGGAAAAAGTAAAAATATTCTTCATAACTGACACGACACGAAGCGAATTAAACATGAACGTGAATTAATCGTTGTTTTATAAAATTAAGAATACGAATAAATACAAAACAAGTGTACATGAGAGATCTTCTTTTCCTAGTGTTAGAGCACCATTCAAGAGTAGGGAGACAGCCTCATAATTACTAGTAGAAAGCAAAGTGGATGACCCCCACCCTCAGTCACTACTTAACAAAAAAGGGAAAAAGTGAAAAAGAAACAGGAAATCATTCTCAAACAAGAATCCTAAATCCAATGGTGAAAGTCACTAAAAAACCATGTATCACCATTCAAATTCACACAAAAATTCAAGAACTTCAAAAGGGGTATTAACTAAGTATATAACTGCAATTAAGTTGGTTTCAAGTTATGAAACATTGTATCCCACCTCATCTCTTCAACAGCAGATGACCAATATTCTTCATAATCTTGATGTTGCACCTTTTGATCATCTTCGCGAGGATTGTAAGGGACCATCGCGTTACTCGGGCTCGAGAAACTATTAATTCTTGAGCTATGCATCCACATAGGACTACCATTTGTGAGCAAAAGTGGTGCCCCTCTACTTTGTTTGGCCACCATCAATCTTTTGTTCCTCTTGACCATAGCATTCTTCCATCTTGAGCTATAGGTCCGACTCGGCACGAGCGCGAGCGATGACTCCTCTCGGCGGATCCAAGTATGGAAATACTTCGAGAAACACCTCTTCGTTCTCTTGAGAGCAATAAGTATCCTTGACACAGAATGTGGTACACTACCTTTTTCTCTTCTAGCAAGCTTGAGAATCTCTAGCCTATGCTTCGCTATCGAAATTCCCATGCTTTGAAGAAACTCGTGATTAAAGTAAGCCATATCGTCTTCCTCGAGCTCGTTGTGAGCAAAAGCTAAGCCATACTCATAAACAAGAGAGGGATCTAGCCCTGTTTTTGAGAGCCAAGAAAACCAATCCATGGATGATGGATATGTGTGTGAATTGAGATGAGTGTCTTTATAAATATGCATATATAAAGTATTTAAAGAGATTAATATTTTGACTTACTTTTTGCTTGGTGACTTTACTTTAATGAAATGGCAGTTGAAACTTGAGAGTGACAAAAAGAAAAAGAATGGATGTGGGGACTTTTAAGGCAACAAAAATCTAGATGTTAATCAAAACCCATGAGTAAGAACTACGAAAACTTTCCATCAATCACGGCTTGGAATAGGACCCATTATTAAGAGCCCAAAACGCGTCTATTTTTTGATTTTCTCTTACGAGTTGTAAATTTTGAACGGGACAATAAATTCGTCCAAATGTATACGTTCATTTTAACTTAATTGTTACTAATCAAAGCGAAATAATGTGACATAATTGGTATTTAGTCGGCTTGATTAATGTCATATTCGAAACAGCAGCTACGATACATTAATGTGGTCCACGATCATTATAGCAATGGACTCTTTCCAAAACCTCAAGTCAATTATGCAATCCATGAACTTCAAATTATTGTTCAATTAAGTCCTTATCTTTTCTTGTTGCTACATGACCACTTGTTCCCTTAAAAACAGCTAACTGATACTGATCTAAACACACACACACACAAAGAAAAAAAAAAGAAAAAAAGAAAGAACTACGTAAAATATGGTACATGAGCACATATTATTATATGGAAAAATATCGTTTCAAATGTAATTTTGCTTGGATTAAAGTCTTTCCATTTTCTGGCAAGAACCAATATATCGAAGTTTTAACTAATATAACATAAGTCGGACACGTATCAGTCGGTGTCTTTTAGCCACAAAATTGGGATTGCACTGAATACATTTACCAAACATATTCTACTGTAGAATTTTATAAACCCATCTGGCAAAATCTTCTGTACAAATAGAATTTTCAACCAAATAATTAACAAATGATAAAAATTTGTGCTCAGATTTTCCTTCCATCATTACTAAACTGCTCAATTCTAGGTTTGAGTATTAACCTTAACTCAGAAGAGTTGACTTAATTTGTTGACATAAATGAATTATTCTACAATAATTAGCAGATCGAAATATTACTCTTGGAACTAATATGATGGGATGCCCAATAATGAATGGATACAATAATATTAGCAAACTTCGTTTGCGACAGCTAAACTTTCAGCCAAATTTTAATTAGATACTGAATTTTAATTTTTCTTGGTTTTAGTCAACAAAATTCAAGTTAGCTCAAGATCGGACAGCCTAAAGCATCTTCACCTACCACCCGATATAGCCCCAACCGCCACCTTAAGTGTGGAATAATTTCTAAAAAGTATATCTTTATTAACTTGCATGCTAACTAAGAAACTTGCAAAGCAATGAACAAAGGTACAACACTGGGTCCCATGCATCGACCTAGTCGAGCAATGGCAACTTCATGTGTTAATCGAACCTCAGTCATATCGACTAGGTCAGGATCTGGACCCATCCACACCTTCCACTTATATATAATTAAAATGCAGCTGAAGAAAGCAAGGTCTGAGAAATTTTGAAGTCTTCACAGTAATTTGATTTTTCTGCATCTGATAGTCTTGTTTAACAGTTCAGCTACATGAACTGCTAATAGAAGATTAATCTTGAATGGAAGCTGACTTCGTCTACCAAGACGTGCACCAGCCACCAAAATTTTCAATCTCTTAAACTTATCCTCATTGGTGCCATCTCTCCTTTCTAGTATAGCAAGTTACACTTCTCAACATCCTGTTCCCCTATGGCCATCTTATGGATATGTTACCCTTTTAACAACCCAAGATTCAGTACCCCAAACCAGAGCAGGTCTAGTAGTCATTTTCTAGTCCGAAACCTTTAAACTTGTAGCAATCTTCCTATCAGATATAACCATTGCAACAGTTCTCCATTTCATCTGACAGGCCCTAATTTTAAACATAACATCCACTTCAGGACCTATATGAACACCCAACACAAAATATTACCAAAACGAACTCTATGCATTATGTGCTAGTTATACTTTAGCCTAGAAATTGTGCATTTCAAAGTAATCCTCCAAAGTTCTAACTTACAAATTAAACTTCCTCAGCCTCATCTATGAAAAGATATCTCTCTAGGTCTCTTGTTCTACAGTTATTAATCTCAAGTTATCTTGCAGGTTATAAAATTCTATGCTATTAAAAATGAGAGCACCTTCCCAGATACAATGCAATTGAAGTGATCATACCCAAGAAAGTTTCCCCCCTCAAACAACTTATAGTTCCACACATTCATACAGAATTGCATTCCCTTGAAATCACATACACCCTTGAAGCAGCAGCATTTAGGCAGTACTCTATTTTTACATTTTCCCAAGAATTACGCATAGTTGATGGAATTCACCTCTGCATATTAGATATTCACAGCCCCTACAATTTGATTGCTGAAACAGTGATTCATTGACTTATATGTCCTCTTTGATTTCTTTTCCTCATAAAAGCCCTATCATTGTCATGCAGTAAAATCTGCAAGGATCTCTGAAAAAATTTTCCAAGTGATGATAAAGAATAAGTTAATGGCATAAAGAAAGCACATGGTTACTTTGATATTTTATAATGATAGATAGTAGCAAAATCAGATTATTCACACACATTGAAAGGCCTCATTGATAATAATTTTTTTTTTTTGTTCCTCATTCATTGTTAAATAATTATTGTGCAGTACAAGTACAATTCAGTTGCACATTATGGATGTCATAATAGTAAAGTAATACAGAATGATCAAGATCCAAGTCATGGCTCCATAACTAGGATAAACATATAATAGTGTATTTAAAGAACAATGTAATGGTTATGCTGCATTATACAGTTACTATTACTAGAGGGGGAGAAAAGGGGAAAAAATTTGTCCACTATGAACAGGAAAACCAAAATTTCGGCTTAACACAATGCATCGACTTCTGTGACTGGCTCATGAATCGGTAAGCAAGAACTTACATTTGGTGGAGCCTAATTTTGCCATTAACACCACTCCACAATAACCAGTCTCTGAAGCCAAAATCACAAACTGTGGCAGACATATGTAGAAGATATAATCCTAAATATCCCAAAAACTTCTCCCTTTTTTTCTCCAATTAGCTTACTAGAATCACCAAACGTCGGCACAAATCATGGTACACATAACCTCACTTGCATGGGAATTTGCCAGTGGCAACCAACGTCAACAGGAGAACTTCTGAGAGTTTTATATTATGACATTATCCAACTGAATATCATCATTATACATCAAATCCCACAATGCACAGCAGGTCAATCAGACTGGCTTTTCGTGGTATATATATTACCAATCACTCCAACAAAGCTAACAATGATTGCTAATGTCAACATCAACCAAGAAAAGAACCTCTCTGCATGGCTCAACCCATTCCCTTCTTTGCCTAATCTCAATGCTATCAGAGATGGAAATGTGAAACCTAAGGAAACAGCTGTGGTTGCTCCAGTAAACTTAAATGC
>CAVNYN010235907.1:0-11470 GCA_963692815.1 Nyctanthes arbor-tristis
AGTGTACGGCGGTCCTCACGTTCTTCTTTCGAGCCTTTAGTCGGAGGAAGCTTCCGAAACTCCTCGCAGTCACCAAGAACTAGATTCATGTGGCGGTCGAATGCCATAAATTTTCCGATGAGTTGCCGACCGTCCTGGATCGTAACACGCATCCGATAATTGATATACTGAAGCATCTTCGAACTCTTGGACATCGACATTTTTGCAGATTCAAAAATTGCAGAGCCCCCGCTGTTTCTACTCACTCTGAAACGAAGGGATTAGGGTTTTATGCGCGGAGAAGGTTTAATTGAATTTATCCATTGTTATACTGTGAATGCGACTTTGTTGTATGCCCCATAAATCGCTTATTTGTTTATTCGTGTGGCATTCCTTTTTTTTTTTTTTTTTTTTTTTTTGAGAAAGAAAAAACCATTAACTAAGCATGTCTCGAGAAATTGTCGAGCCAATGAACCAAGGTATATAACGAATCTAAGAATTACTAGCAGACGGGGCTAGAGAATGTTGGGCAATAGAATGAGCTACCATATTTCCTAATCAAGGAATATGAGTACATGGTCTGCAATTCAAAGCGCGAATAAGAGACTTAGTTTCGCTGAGAAGAGCCGCATTTGGGAGGAAGTCATCATTTCCTACAAGACTTTGAACCAAGCAGAGGCAGTTAGATTCAACAAGATCCACCCTTAGATCATTATCCTTGACAAACTTTAATCCCAAAAGTATGTGTGGCATTTGAATTTTGAAATACAATTTTGATAGTTATTTTGTCGAATTTTTTAAACAAACAGCACTGGTTTCTATAACAGAACCATAGAGTCATAATAAAAAGGTAGGAAACTGCAGCAATTTTTATATTTTTACTGCTGTACACGCTATCTGACGGAACTCACTTTATTTCTATAGAAATACTAGTTTTTAAATATTAATTAAAAACTATTTCTAGTTTTTGAAGATTAATTAGAAACTGATGTTAAATGGCACTTGGAGTATCTGGCCTTAACCTTTTTTATTTTTTTAAATTATTGTTGATGTTTGATTCTCATTTTCATTTTCGCATTATAATTTTATTTAACACTGATTTTGACAATTATTCAACTATAATTACTTTAATTTTTCTATTAAGTCAAATCAAACTTCTATATAGAGCTCGAAAACCAATAGAAAACAATCAACATTTGACTTCATAGAAATCATCATTTGCTTCACACTTATATCATTATAATTCACCATCACAACGAGAATCAAACGGCGAAGAGGAGATCTCTATTCGATAAACTTTTTTGCATTCGGATTACGAGCTTTTCTACATAATCATATCCGACTCCTTGCACGGAGCCAGCTAGCCAATAAGAATCAGTCAAATCACATAATTTTATCTTGGACTCATAACATTTGACTTTTTGGAGAGGTTCCTAACTTTTACACTCTCCCCACCCCCTTCCTTTTTACTCTTAGATGAAATTGCTCAGGTAGTGAGAGAGGTAATCTCGAGAGTAGTTCACAAAAATAAGAACGGTTGGATCTGATTGGAGAAAAAGATGGACTTGTTCTTGAAATTGGTTGAAAGATATGATGAGGGGGAATTTTCCATGAAAATATTGTCAATCAAAGACCTCTTAATTCTTAACTAAACGGTTTCATAAATATAATATAATTTATGTATATAATATATATATATATATATAAAATAAGATAATAGTGGTTTTTCCTGCTCTTTTTCTAGCTCTCTAAAGTTTCTGGCTCTATAAGGTTTCTAGCTCTATAAAATTTTTAGTGATATCATTTAATTCTTTTTTATATTTTTATTTTTATCTTTTTTTTTGAGATTGATATACTAATTTTTTAAATAATATTTATTTTTTCATTTATTAACTCATATCCGATCCTCAATTCAAGGTGGTTTCTTTAGCCAAATATTTTGAATAAGGGATCTGTCACTTATCAAATCGAATACAAAATTAATTGAGAGTTCTATTTTAAAAAAACACATAGTAATTTTTATGATTCGTAAACTCAAGTATAACACGTCTCCAAACTAATAAATTTCTAAAAATCGGTAACATTAACTTTAAATTTTAATTTTTAATAATTTTTTAAGAAATTTTTATATGATTATTGTAGTGTAATAATCAATTGATTTTTTTAAAAATTATAATACTCTAATTTACCGTATTTAAAGTTAGATTATTTATTTGAGAAATGGACCGAATATTGATACGGTTGCACTGTAATAATTGTTCAACAATTTTTATTAAACATTTTATTTTTATCACCCCACTAGCTGGTACAAAAAATATTACTGATAAATAAATTCAAATATAATAGAATAGTTATAAAAATTTATGTTTCATAATTTTAATATAACTTAACTGACTATATTAATAATTTATATTAAATTTTTGTATAAAAATTCATTGACATTTATTATTAGAGTAATTATAGGGAGAAATATTTATTTGACATGAATAACTGATATTAGTTCCCCTCCCGCCCCTATACGCACTGTATGAAAAAAATTAATTGGTGCAAAAAGTGTTACCGACAAGTAAATAAATTTAAATATGATAGAATGATTATAAAAACTTATGTCTCATAATGTTAATATATGATTCAACTGGCTATATTAATAATTTATTAAATTTTTGTAAAAAAATTTATTGACATTTATTATTAGAGTAATTCTAAGTAGACATGTTTATCTAATATAAATAACAAATATTTGTTAGTTGACAAACGTAAATTGGTTGTTTATATGTAAGTGGTGAATTTGTACATGGTTGACAACTAAACATGTCATTTTTTCATGCCAGATAAATATGTCTCCCTAAAATTACTATTGTTATTATTACTTTTAGATCTCGTACAATGCACGAGTGAGAATTTTAGTAATAATAATACGGGTAAAATTGATTCACATAATAAGTGAATAATTTTGCAATCTAAACAAGCTCCACTTAACCATTTGTAATCGGGATTCTTTTTAAAGGAATTTGCCAATCGAGAATTGTTAGTGCCTATTTAGAACAAATTACACTTGCAATTCTCGTTATTATACATTAGTTTTTGCTGACCTAAAATACTACATTATTATTTCTTTAAGCCGTGACTACAGCTAACTATAGACTTTGCTTCCTTCAAAGATGAAATTCTAGGGCTGTTTGCATAAGAACTCAACGTTAATGGTCTCCACTTGAGAAATCATAAACTATTATAGAAGCTAAAAAATAGAGTCAATAAATCATGAACCATGAAAAAAAAAACCTCAAAAGAAAGAAAAGAAAACAATGTTTGAGATTTGCCGCCAAGAGGCATAAATTTGTTCAAGTAAACAAGGATCGTGAATGATGAATAGTGCTAAAAAACCTTTCGAAAATTTTGTTATGAAATTTCTCATCTCATGTGGCATGCGCACTACATAGATTTGAAATAAATTTGGCATATATCGATACAGACCACATAGGCACGGAATGTTTTATTACAAAACTTTTGCGAGGTTTCTAAAGCATGAATGAGAAAAAAGCATGATTACCCAATTGAACAAATTAAAAGTAATTATTATTATCATTATCATTTTCAATTGACACTTCCAGGAAAATAAAAGGTGATAAAATAATTTATTGGTCAATGGAAATTTCCAGTAGAGGTCCCCAACTTTTGCATTCATTTGTACTTTTATCTTCAACCTTTAAATCTAGACCACCATGCACAAACCTTTGAAAAATTAGCACAAGACATCCGAATGCATATTAATCCTAAAGTGTTAGGGTGTGTTTTGTGAATCCTGTTATAATTGAAATTCATGTCAACTAAGAGTACAAAAATATAACGCTTGTATATAAATTCAAAACATTCATGTGAAACTTAATTTAAAATTTTATCATTTTATATTTTTCTATGCACATATTCTACTTTTCTGTACTTTTATCAAAGTTGAACACACCCGAAAATTTTAATAATTAAACATATACATTTAGATGAATCTTGTTAAATTTTTAAAGGTTAGGGCCCTATTGGTCTAAATTTAAAGGTTGAGTATCAAAGTGTAAAAAGGGCTTGGAGACCTTTTATCGCAATTTACCCATTGAACTATATAAGCAACATAGGTTTCGTCTTGGGGAGGTATGGGCTAATTAGCCAGATCATGAATTAAGTGCAAAGGCATTGACCATAAAAGTCAACGTTAAATTCATGCATCAACAATTCATCATAAAACTTCTCATTTCATGAATTATAATCTCCTCCTCTCATGCAGAAAAATTTGTAGTACTTCGAGAGTAACCCATACTCGGTATCTATTTATTGTACAACACATGTAATTAACTGGGCTTAACCATTTATTAAGTTAGTTAAATGATACCATTGGCCTCATTAACTTCACATCCACTTCCTTAAATACTTTTTCAATCTTTCTTTTTCTTTTTTCTCTTTTCCATCCGTTATTTCTACATGGGAATCTTTTGTAGTGTATTTTTCCTTTTCCATCATGCGCTAATGATTTTCCCTTACATTGATCACTAATTTTGTGGGCACTGGAAATTTAATTCTAAAGTATAATTTAAGCAGAAAATTAATATTTAAAATTATAAAATTGTTTTAATAATAATAATTTCAATCAATTATATTATTAAGGTTATTGTTATAATACAGTAGTTAAGGATATGGTTGGGAGGATATCTTTCAACTAATTTAAGAAGTGGTTAAGTGGGCCAAATTAATTACATATGTTGTAAAACAAGTGGATGGAGTATCAAAGGTAGGCTACTCTACATTTTTCCCTATCCTCCAAAGGAACAAACTTCCATTCCCCCCTGGCCCCACATTACCACACACTCCATGCAAGTTTTTATGGCTGTGCAAAAAGTAGAGACAAATTGTTCCATGCAAGTGCTAACTGATATTTGATCTTAGACTACTTTACTGATGATAAATTGATATTTTTCTCACATTTTAACCCTTTTCTCATGAAAAGCAATAGTTTTTTCCCCCAGGTACAATATCTTGAGCCAATACTATAAACTTCATCGATCACTAGACTTAACAAAAGTTAACGCCCTTGTTCAGATGTTACACAAGCGAAGTTGACTTGATATACATTTTTTAACCCACAAAATAGAATTTAGGATGGACCTCAAAATATACTTGTTTATGTTTGGGATCAATTCCTCACCTTAATTATCTCAATATCTATTCAATATAAGAGACGTCTCTCCGCTATTTTTCAACACAATATTTGGAGAGACCGCTCCACGGGTGAAGCCTTCGACAAATTATTCTAGACTCATATCTTTTGCATGAAAGACAAATTTAATATGTTAGATTGGAAATGACGTTAGCTTAATTATGAAGGTATTTGGAGGCTAACTATTGCAAATTTTCAGGAAAACTCATGTGAAGCCCCAGCATATCAATGAAGACTTGAATCCGTTCAGCTATTGCTAGATTTATGGGCAAATTACCTTACTAATCTTCTTTACCTTTTCGATCTCTATAAATAGGCACTCCCAACCGCCCCCCTGCATAAAGTTTCAAACCAGTTTTTAGTATCACGAGCTTGAATTGCCCAAAAAAAACCATGAAGCGCATCCTGTTTGTAGCAATGATTGTCCTCCTTGCGACGGCCCTTGTGGCTGAGGGAGCGCCCAAGAAGGTGAAGTGTAAAGACAAGAAATTCTATGAATGTTTCAAGAAGAAAGACTTGTACTGTCCTGAAACTTGCCCGCGTTCATGCGAGGTTGATTGTTCTTCATGCCAGCCGGTTTGTCTTCCCCCACTTCCCACACCACCATCTCCTCCGGTAACAACACCAACTCCACCATCAAATCCCACTCCCACATGGCCTCCGCAACCCCCAAACCACCTGTGGCTGCTCCTCCTCCAGATTGTTCGGAAGCTGCCAGTGGGAAGAGAGTTCGTTGCAAAATCAAGGCATATCCTACATGCTATGCACAGGAACACCGATGCCCTGCTGCTTGTCCGGATCGTTGTGAAGTTGATTGTGTCACTTGCAGCCCTGTCTGCAGTAAGTTCTTTCTCATCCTAATCCTGCTTATATTCCTGTTTGCAGATACTGCTAAGTCTCACATGTGGACGCTCAAATTTTCTTTCAACAAGAGATGATGTTTAACAAAATTCTTACATTTTATATGAGCAGATTGCAATAGGCCAGGTGCAGTTTGCCAAGATCCTCGATTTGTTGGTGCTGATGGAATCACCTTCTACTTCCACGGCCAGAAGGACAGAGATTTCTGCATTGTCACTGATTCCAACCTCCATATAAAGGCTCATTTCATTGGCAGAAGAAATGGCAACATGGGACGAGACTTTACATGGGTTCAGTCCCTCGGCCTTCTCTTCGACAACCACCAAATCTTTGTCGGAGCAAAGAAAACAGCAACATGGGACAGCTCCATCGACCGTCTTGACCTCTTCTTTGATGGCGCACCAGTCTTCCTCCCAACTCAAGACGGTGCAAAACACCTGCCGGCCCCTAGAGTTTCCATCACAAGATCCAGGGATACTAATTCAGTGGTGATTGAAGTTGAAAACAACTTCCAGATCAAAGCAACAGTAGTACCAATCACTAAGCAAGACTCCAAAGTACATAACTATGGCATTACAGAGGAGGATTGTTTTGCACATCTTGATCTGGGATTCAAATTCTATTCTTTAACCGGAGAAGTTAGTGGAGTACTGGGTCAAAAATATGCAAGCAATTATACAAGCAGAGTTAAGATGGGAATAGTCATGCCTGTTTTGGGTGGACAAAGGGAATTTGCATTTCAAGCATCTTTTCTACAGATTGTGCAGTTACCAGGTTCAAGAAAATTGATTCAGTAATTTCGTCGAACAGTTTTGAGTATGCAAATCTGAACTGTGCAAGTGGGCTCGACGGGCGTGCAGTTATCTGCAAGAAATAATCTGGTCGTTCTTCTCAGCATTATTATTTATATCAATTCCCTTGAAGAATCCAAAATATATCATATGTTCTATATATGCTTAAAAGGGGTAAAATCAAATCGTATTTGTGCATAATAATCTGTACTCTATGAAATTGATCATAAATAAACATTTGTGTGATTGTTTGATAAATGCGTTTGCAAATTGTTCTAATTAAACAACTCTATCTTTTCGATTTTCATGTCATGAAATTCTTGAACTAATTACAGCATCGAGTGTCATGATCATTCCCTTGCATGCCGTTTTCGTTAACATAAGCTGAAAGATTCAAATACTTTTCTTGATCGGCAATATTCCGCCACCGTGCACGGCAGAGGACGCAGGTGGCGGATCTTCTACGGCTACTCCTCTTCCACGCCAACAAGCACTCTTGATGAATTGGATTCTTGCAAGTCCCACAAGCCACCAACTTGTCCTCTTTCTTCATCTCCTCTAGACAAACCGGGCAAATGGCGCCACCTTCCACCTCCACGCATGGCCGGGAAGTACTCGGTGTCGTCTGGAAAAATAGCTCGTGAAACCTCTCCCGTAATTGGTCTGCAGCTAATGCTTCGTCAGAAATAGGCAAGTTCAGTAAGCGACGGAGTTGGCACGGCCTAAGAGTCCGTCGCCGTATGCAAGAATCGTCCTGGGGAATTCCCAGTACTCGAATAAACACAAAGAGAATGTGTTTGCATGGGGTGGTTCTGTCCGGGCATGTACACGAGGGTACGGTGGATAAGTTAACCGTGTACACATTTCCCGTCACTCCTAGTACGAAAAACATTGAATCCACCCGGTGCAGGAGTTGGAGTCGATGACGGATTGCACGAATAATGCGGTCAGCGAGGGGTTGTGATGGGGTAAAGCGGTGATATTGCAGCCGGGGAGAGGGTGGGATGGAGGTCGAGGTGGATGGATCCATTTTTTTGAAAGCGAAATCTAGTTATGGCGGGTGGGGTGGGAGGGGGACATTTGAAGACTATGAATAAAAAGTTGTCCAAACGTGACGGACATTCTTTAGAGAGTTTTGAGGGACAAGTTGGGGATTGTGTAAAGTGAAAACTTTCGGAAAATAGTTGTTTCTAAGGCACGTCGTGTCATGGAAATTCTTGATCAATCTGGTTATGTCATTCAACACAAGACGCTATTTTAGTTACTTGTGAATTACGATAAAAATAAATATTTGGAGTCTTTTTTGTAATACTTGTTTGTCCCTGGAGCATCTTTTAAAAAGAATCTTTTTAACAACTTATTAACATTGAACACCAAATAAACTAAAGTAAAGGTCTTAGTTAACAACTCAAAAATTAGAGCATTCACATAAACTAAAGTAAAGGTATTAGTTAACAACTCAAAAATTAGTGTTGTTAATGAAGTTATTAAAAGAATCTTTTTAACAACTTATTAACTTTATTGTTAAAGTTAACAATAATTTTAACAACTCATGTGACTAATTATATTTATTTTCTTTATTTTTTATATTGTTTAAATGTTGAATTAATTTAACCATGACCCACTTTTAATTTAAAGTTGAATTATAAGGGTTGGTTTAACACCACAATGTGTTAGATATTAATAGCTAAATTTAATATTTTTACATAACACTTAACAATTACGAAAACTTACTTTATTACTTATGTGGATAGTTAAATCTAACAACACAAATATTAACGCTTTTATAAACCAATCCATTTATAATACTTTCCAAACGATCCCTAAATTAAATAAAATATTACCTATGTAAAAATTTTGATTTGAGAAAAAGAAAATTTATTGATGATGTTCCAAATAGATGGAATTCAACTTATCTAATATTAAGATCTTATTTTAAATATTCTAGTGCTATTAGTGCATTTATTAATTCAAAACATCCGACTTTGAATCTCGAGGATTCGGATTGGGCGGATGCTTTTAAAGTTATGCGATTTTTGAAACCTTTTTAAAAGGAAACTAAAGCTTGTTCCGGAGTTTATTACCCAACAAGTAATCTTGCAACGAACTAATTACCAGAAATTTCTAAACAATTTTCAACTTATAGAAATGATATATTTTTCTTTGATGTTATTAATGCAATGGAAGAAAAATTTAGAAAATATTATCAACGCTTGCCTTATGTTTTTCCTGTTGCAGCTATAATATATCCTAATTATAAATTATTTGGTGTTCAATGTGCTTTGGAACAACTTAATGACTCATTGGCTTTTAACATTAGTATAAAACATGAGAATTTAGAGTCTGTTGCTGGTGAAATTTATAAGTACTATATTATGAAATATGGTAGTTTTCTATGTACTCAATCGGATGTGGGTGGTTCTACTACTACTGCTATAAAGGAAAAAAAAAACCTAAAATGATGCAAGTAATGGAAAGGAAGAAACAAAATGCTTATTCTTCAAGTTCAAATGCAGACGGAGGCGAAACTGATTTGGATAGATATTATAAATTTGAAATTTCATGCATGCTAAGTGAGGAAGAGTTTATCTGTAGCGACCAAAAAATTTTAAAATAAAATTTTGAATTTCTTTAATTCAACGCGTAGCTATGACATTACCTAAATTACTTACTTACTTATGTTAGTCACGCTAACCAAGTCATACATATCTAAGAACATAATTAAATCTTATATTAAACAATTTCATTTTATTAAATTCCAAATCATATGAAGACATTGCTGCCCAACTTACGTCCAACTTATTTGTAGTGGGAATTAAATAGTCTCCAGCCCAATTGTAATAAAGTACTAAAGAATTTCTATCCGGAACACGTCTCAATAAAGAAAATATTTGAAGTTTCATTGGACAAGATACAAGAGTGAAATTCTTTTTTTTTTTACAACTCCTAATCATTTGCAACCTCCATCTGCGAGTACACAAGTTGAACCAAGAATTCTACTGCCTACTCAAATACAACTTCAACTTCCGTCCAATGTCAAACAACCAAACTAAAGTTGAATACTAACTCGAGATTTCACACTTTCATCCAACCTCTACCATCCAAGAAACCAAGTGTACTAGGAGGTTGTCGCCTTGTATCCTATAAATTCAACCACATCTTCATATGTTTTTCACACACAAATTTTCGACATATTCAAGAGTCAAAGTCGGTATATTTTTTCTATTCTGTCCACTGTCGTTCTTCATCTTCCTAGTCGAAACAAACACACACAGATATACATCATACATACATGAGACACACATATATTTATACATCCATCCAAGAACTCAGTCCCCTATATAGCATACAATTTACGTAGATAGATACACACATGTGCATTAGTTTTTCAATCTTCTCATTAAATCACAAATACACATACATGACACATACTTACACCCAAGAATTTCATATGCATACATTCACCCATAGCATACACATACGCCACCACCGTCACCTCTCCATTACCTTCACCACCGGTTACCGCAGCCACGCCGAAACCCCTTTCCCATTGAGTCTTTCCCCCGTCCCTTGAAAACACTGTGAACCCATTACCAAGAGTTACTGACACTATGTGAAGCTTAGAGACACAATAACACCCACTCTGGTCGGATGTTCACTCGCCTGTGTTCAAATTATTTCAAGCGCTCCCGCACGCATGCACGGTCTTGCTCCCTCGAACTCTCTATTTTTGTTTCTGAATTGGGTCACCCAATTGGGAGAATTGAGGATTTGATATTATATTAAATTGCTTTTGCACCAAAGTCCCTCGAGTTCTAGATCTATCTAATTAAGTCCCATGGTTTTTAGCTTAGTTAAATCGGGTCTTCAGCTTTCTGTTTTTCAAAAATTCCACCCCAAAGTTTAGTTTCCACCTTTTGGTCCAAGTCTCAAACTATTTCAGAGTTTTAACTGAGTTCTCAAAGTTTATATTTCTTTTACGTAATAATTATTTTCATAGTTCTAAGACAATTTAATTCCTCTTTAACTAGACGAGGTGCGAAGAACAATAGGCGGGGTAGATTTCTCCAAAAGTAGCTCAACTCATAAGTTTAAGACAGACTCATATTTTCTATAAACGTGTTTCTTAAAGTTGCACATTATTAATTGATTTATAGTGTGAATGTTGCATGTGAAGGTGTAATTATAAGAAAGATTACATATTATTATATACTTAAAAGCTCTTTATTATTACACGCGTATGTATATTAATGTATAAGAACCGGAACATGTAGTCATTTATAATTCTTGTTTCAAATATCAGATCATATCAGACCAGAACGACGAAGAAAGAATTATTTACATTCTTACATGTTATATTTATGATAAGAATTGATTAATATGCGCTAGAGTCTATCGAGTATAATTTTATACTCATTCTTTCAAACTAACACTTTCAGGTTTTGAAGCCCGTGACGGGTCGACTAGTGAAGGCTATTAGAAGTCAAACTTAGAATTTATATTAAATGTTTCTAGAATTTCGAATTATTCCTTTATTCGATTGTTAAATCTCCACTTATTTTTATGATAAGATTCCTTATTATTCACTAATGAGATTTTCTGAATTTAATTATTTTGTTATAAGTTTCATATTTTAAAT